>CAJNRD030001121.1:8012532-8029823 GCA_905319865.3 Cotesia congregata
TTTTGGTATATTTTTCATATATACATATATACGATTTATATAAATATATGAAAAATTGATGTGGGTACTCAAATTAAAGGTATCGATGAGTGTAATGTCGGGATGAGCTTATATCTTTAAAAATGTCAATAATTCACAAGATACAAGGTCATTTCTTAATTATTGATATTTTTTAAAATATAAGAAATATGAAAATCATGTTGCTGTCATATAAAAGTCATGTATCTTTCACAGGAATGTATCATGCGGCAGCCCCAATTTTTTTTTTTCCATGTAGGATTTAAACCTATATGTTGTGGGAACCATTCCTATACTATCATGGGAATGATTCCCATAAATTATGGAAACCATTCCTATAATAGTATAGGAATTATTCCTATAGCATTATGGGAACCATTCCCATAATGGTATAGGAATAGTTCCCATAATTTTCTTTCCGTGTAGTAGTTATTAACTTGAAATAGTTCGATGACATTATTTGAACTTTTTAGACGTGATAATAATATTAAATCGAGGAAGTAACATGTAAAAAAGTTGCTTTTTTCAATTGTTAGTATTTTGATAAATTTTAAGAAAATAATACGTGATTGCTTTGACGCGAAAAAAAATTTAGTCGTATCCCAAGTGTCACAAAAAAAAATGTTGACTTTTTGGTAGATTTTACTCAACAAGACGTCAAAAATTAATAATCGTCAACTTAAATTCAACAAAACATTAATAAAATAAAATTTGTGCTCCTTTGGGATATGATAACCTTCCGATTTTTGGTAGTCGAAAATAGCAGGTGTAGCGCTTCAAAGAACTACTCAAGACTATTCCGTGAAAATTGAAGAGACAGTAGCACATGTTCATTGTTAAATTTAAAATGATAATAATTACCATATATCATATCTCTTAGCTCTTGTAACGTTTGACACTTGACCTCATCTGTTTCACCAAGTTCTCGTTTAGCGTACTCCATTACCTCAGGCGAAATTTCTTCCAAGTCCAGATCGAGTTCTTCATCCTTGGGTTTCATTTCCTCTTTGCTTAACTGCTTTACCTCGTCTAAATTATTCTCGATTATATCCAAGTTCTCTTTGATAGATTTAGTAGCTATTTCATTTTGGACACACAGCATTGGTTCCCACATTTTATGAATGTTTCCTGATGATTCTTTAGATATTTTATCACCGATTAACGAGGCATCTAAGCTTTTTATCCTGTTTTAATGTTTATGTAATTGTAATAAATCATATTTATGTAATAATAACGTTTAATAAGAGAAAAATTTTTTCAATTACCCATTACTGAATTTGGTACTTTTATCCTCCATATCCGTCTTTTTCGGTGTTCCAATTTTGTGGTTATTGACAAAATTTTCATCATTTATCATCCTTAAAGTTCAAAAATTTATTTCCGTTAGATACGAATTTGTATTATTTACTTTTTCTCCTTTCCGGGCGTAAAGCGTCAACTTTAGCCCCACTGCGCTAAACGGAGTTGCCGCTTTCCGCCTCCGTCGAGGAGAAAAATAGTATACACACCATGGGCAGTAAATAGGAAAGCCTCAGATCACATGTTTGTTGACCTCGGCTTCGGCTCGGCCAACAATCACCTGTGATCTGAGACATTTCTTACTTTACTGCCCTAGGTGTGTAATGTACTATTATTACTTTTACGATTTAGATTTTTAAAATGTTCTTTGAATTCGTTATTTAATAGTTTGTTATAGCCGATTAAGAAACATTATATTTATTCTGGATTTCTATTTGATACATTCAATCGTTAAATTGTTGGCCCCTATATGCAATTATTATTACTTCTTGCGTGCTTACTATAATTATACTTTGACACGAAACCACACAATTATATTTCACCTCAACTTTTCTTATTTACATAGCTTTTTTTTACGTCCTTCATATGTCATCGCAATCATGATCATTACCTGTAAATATTTCGTCCGTATTAATTCAATTTGAGTAACTCCATCCGTCAATACTCTATTGACAGTAAAAATGAAATTTTTAGAAACCGATAAAAAATAAGTATTTTTAAAAGTTTCTTTGAAATTGAACGTACAGATGTATAAAATGCGATTTTTCACTACATTGAATAATAACTGAGTATTGGATTTGGTAATGGATTGATAATGTTTATTATTTGATCACTCATGACAAAAATTAAAGACAAGTCATCTTGTAATTATTGGAACGTGTACTATTATTTATTCGAGTATATTAAAAAAACAACAATTTTTTTTGAATGAATTTTTTATTAATTTTCATCAGGGATCGTCAAAATAAAGAATTTGCAAAAATTTGGGCCCTTAATATTAATACTTAATGATCGCGAACAGAAATGTTCCATTTAAATAATATAGGAAAAATAATTTTATAAACTTTTGAATTTTATATCTAGTCTTATGTATAAGTGCTATTCTGTATCTGAATGTTTTAACGTCCTTGAGATAATAGCGAGTAAGTTTTACTTGAATAATTTTCATGATTACGTGAAATTATATTGTTTCTTAAACATACTAATAAAAATTCAATATTTAAGGAATTCTGTATTATTTATAGCATGAAGAGTTATTTGAACCTGATCGTAAATGATTAATTTACGACTAATGAAGAAAAATGTTACGTAAAATGTACCAAAAATACGAATTTTTTTTCTTTTTTCAAGTACAGATAATGTTATTTGTATTAAATTTATCCGAAGCACTGAACAGTTTTTATTAAAATGACTGTATGTAAATAAAAAATATAATATAGGTTACTTAAAAAGTACACTATTTGTAATCTAAATACTTGTGTTTCGATTTGACAACGACCAAATATTGGTTCTACAGCTTGTACACTAATGATGTAATGATATATGTCACTTTTTTTTTTAAATTGGAATTACACTATCGTTTATTACTATATAGAAATTAGCGAATTCGCTTATTAGAAAAAGGAATTTGGAAATATTACCTCAATGCAAAATTTATATTTATATATTGTTCAAAACAAATCTTTTTTAATGTTTTCAAATCGTTTCACTCATTTTAAATCATTTTTTCTTATCAGGGTAAGATTATGGAAACAAAATAGATTTTTAATGATTTGAAAAAATTTTTTGTACTAAAGCTATATAATTGACTTGCAACCTATGATCTCATGCTAAGGCAAATAAAAAGTAAGATAAAAAATATAGTAATAACCATGCAATGTTGACAAAAATCAAAAACATGAGTTGACGTTGACAGCCTAATTGCATATTATATATTAACCATCTTCATTTCTTATATTAAAAAAGTAAAAAAATTTCAACATGTAAATCTTTAATTTTTTATAATTTATTCTGTTGTTTAAAATGATTTATTTTGAACAAATTTTAGGCATCTCGAATAAGAGCTTCTTCCTGTGTTACTCGGAACGAAGTCGTAACAGTGTTAAAAAAAGTTGAAAAAATTAGGAAAACGGTTAACCCTGAAGGTCATCTCTGCAACTTCTCGCTAATTCCATACCTAAACTCTTAAAATTAAGCACTAATGATGTTTTTGAGCTCTTCGAGCTCAGGAAAACAATTTATGTGTTATTGAGCTCTCCGAGCTCAAAGAGTTATATAGTTGTTCTATGCTTTTGAGCTCTTCAAGCTTTTGAACTTTCAATAAGATAATACTATAATATGATACATATATTTGAATAATTCATAAATTACACATCAGATCAGTACAGATATATAATGAAAATTGAAGTAACTTTGCAATTGAATAGTCAGATTCAGCATAAAAATAATATCTGACGATTTGTGTAAATTTACCTTCTAATTTTCCTCACATACATTCATCAAGCAATAAATGTATATACAGAGTAAAATCTTTAAATTTTCATGTTTAATTTTTATCATGCTGTAGAACATTGCGAATAGTTATAAATATTTAATTACAATAAAATTCTGGATCTATTAAACAAAAAATAACTCCGTGATCAGCGAACTTCAAACTGTAACTACTTATAATTTTTATTGATCATCTCAGATAATTAACTACCGACTCAAAAAAAAAAAAAACGAAGTTACTAATGACCTGCTAAAATGATCATGAATGTAAATGAAAGATGATATTGATATAAGCAGTAGATTATATAAATATGTTTTATACTAAAATGTCGGACAGTCACAAAAAAAAACGTGATAATAATGTAAATTTAAATGCAATATTTAAGAGCAAAACAATTGTGTAACTAACTTTACTTACGCTGTATATTCACTCAACTACACTGTAGCACATCGATCATAAAACTTCAATTGCCTTTTACTGGCTACGGACAACTCACGATTACTACGATCATGTTCAACGTTTTATACCAACCACTCCAAGCTTTGTAATTGAATAAGAATAATTATTGTGGAAATTAATATCTATTTTTTATCTGTTTACTAATTATTTAAATTTTCTTCAGTTAATTTTATATTTCTGTGTCATACTATAGCTTGTTAGAAAATTAAAAATTGTAATTACGTCAAATATTTGAGAGCGTATAAACTTTAAACAAAACATTATTACAACAGTAAAAAATATCTCCTTGAATTACTTATTTCATAGTTTTACATTATGAATTTTTATGATAGTTGCAAATTAATTATTGAACATTTAATACAGAAAATTTAATGTATGAAACAATGTAGATCAGACGTAAGGACATTATGTTTTTTTCCTTTATAAAGAACTAATATAAGACTACCTTTTTTATGCTTCAAAAGAAAAATAGTTAATCGAATTGTACGGCGAGGGTCATATAGATGGTACGAAAATATTACGAAACGTGGTCAGGGTCAGGCTTCTGCGTCTCCAGATCGATGTGCTTTCACTAACGATCCCTTCACATAATCTCAAGCAGGTATTAGTGTTTGTTACAGTGACTGAGTACGATAAAGATAAAGTAACAACTTACATTAATTCAAGGTCACATTAAAGGAGTTGAAAGAACTTAATTTTATTAAAAATTTCTGGAGTAAATACTTGATGTTGATCATTTTAAGATTTCTATGAAAATCTCATTAGTTGTATGGTTTTTATTGTAGTAGTTTCTTCCGATGAAGCAATCATTTTTTAAATTTTATTATGTGTTGTTAATAAATGTTAAAATCGAAACGATTTTCTACATTTTAAAATTCGTAATTTACAATTTTAGAATTTGTTTTTATGACTCTTTGTTATTCTTCTAACTCACATCAGATTTTTACATTGTGTATTTGTACTAACGATACTAAAATTAAATGACAAAGAAAAACTCTTGTAGAAATTGAAAAAAAAAATTATTGATGCAATTTTAAAGAAACATCTTTTTCAATGATAACTTATTTGTCTAACAAAATCAAGAAATTATCGGATATATTTTGATTTCAGTATCTATATATTAGAATTCCGGTAATCGAATTCTCAATTGAATTTTAAAGCTAAAAAAAAATTATAATAACACTTTCTTATAGAAAATATAATTTTAATGATTTTTTCCAGCCGCTGTGGAGATATCTCACGGCTGGAAGTGCCCAACCAAAGCTCCTGTTAAAAATTTTATAAAAATCAAATACGAACGTCTCAACCTAAAATATCTCAGGAAATGCCCAAACACAGCTCCTGTTAAAAGAGAAGCTCAAAATTCTAATTTTAAAAGGTTCTTCACGGAAATTGAATTTTGGCATACCCTAATCTGTATATATGTATATATACGGTTCATTCATTCAAAAGTTATTGCGATTTGAAAATAAAAAAAATAGTGTTTTATCAAACTTCTATCAAACTTTTGAGCTCGACGAGCTCAAAAGCATACAAAAGCTATTTTTTTGAGCTTGGAGAGCTCAAAATAATACACAAATTGTATTTATGAGCTCGAAGAGCTCTAAAACGTCATAAGTGCAATTTCAAGCGTTTAGGTATAGAATTGGCGGGAAGTTGCAGGGATGGCCTTCAGGGTCAACCGTTTTCCTAATTTTTTTTTTCTAATTCTAATTTTTCTTCTCTTTATTTAACGTCAACTCTATAACGTCATAAAATTCACGGTCCCTTCAGTGTCGTTATATAGAGTTTACACTGTATTTCTTCTGTGCGTGTATTTGTCACTGAACTCCTCCTAAACGGCTGGATTGATTTTAATGAAATTTTTTGTGTGTCTTCAGGTGGATTCGAGAATGGTTTAGATTCACAATTCAGCTTATGGGAAAATGTTTAATTAATTAATCTTTTATTTACAAATTGTTGTTGATCTCCAATGTTTCACATTGGATCCGACAGATAGGGCTGCGATCGCAGTGTTGAATATTCAATAGTATATTACACACCGAGGGAAGTAAAGTAAGAAATGTCTCAGATCACATGTAATGCCGAGGCGAAGCCGAGGTCAACAAACATGTGATCTGAGGCTTTCTTATTTACTTCCCGAGAAGTGTATGCTATTTTTTTGCTCGACGAAGGCAGAAAGTGGCAATTTCGTTTAGTGCAGCGGGCCGAAATTTGACGCTTTCTGCCCGTCGAGCAAAAAAAATATTTCATTTTAATTTCAGTCAGTCCCGATAGTAGCCGCTGCGACCATATTCAGGAAAATTTTGTGTTGTTATGTGAAATCAAATCACGTGCTTATTTAAATATTACATTGTGATAATCATTTAATAAAAATTTTCATCAAAACGGTCCAAACTGTTACTGCTTATTCAAAAAAGTTTAAAATTTTAGAATTTAAGACCTGTATACATCAGGATAACGTCTGTCGGGTCCACTAGTGTATTTATATATTACAAGATATTACCGGCTCTGTCTCTTCTATAACTCTCTTAATTCTGAACGGATTCCAATGAAACGTAACATACTCATTTTTTGGACGAGTTCTGAGGTTAAGTTCTAAGATGAGCCAAATCTGATGATTAGTTTAGAAATAACAGCCATTCAAAAATTTTTAAACATCGCAAAAATTTTCACTTTTACCATATTTCCATGCAGTTACAATTGAACGCGATATCCTATCAAATTTTTATAAATTGCATCTGAAAGCTTATTAAACAAACTTTAATTTGTATACCTCACCATCAGTCTAGGCCAAAAATTACTTACTCTCACTGTCTATTTAATGGAATTTTACTCTTGCATTCGTTTTGGAAATTATTATTTTAGTAGTTGTTCGATTCACTATAAAATCTACTTCCATTTCGGCTATCGAATGGTCTTTTTTTATTATTATGTCAGTAAGACCGAAAAATATTATTCATATTTCATCAGTCTGTAATTCGTCTCTGAATATAATTTTCAAAAAACACGATTTACCATCATAAATACAATTTTTGTATTATTTTGAGCTCTCCGAGCTCAAAAAAATAGCTTTTGTTTAAGAGTTCAAGTTTTGAAGAAAAAAAGTTTCTTGAATCAAGATTGTTTTTCTATCAGTGTAGAGATTGTTACTTATAAATATTCAATGAGGATAAAGAAAATTAATCTATTAATAAACAACTAATAAAGTTTCAGTGAAAGTAACAGAAAATGAACAGAAAACTTGATTTACACCGAGCAAAAAGATCTATTTTTATCTACTGATCAGAACCACTCTCAATTTATACGTTCACTAATCGCGACATTAACATTTGCGATGTAGCAATCATGGTCATAAAAATTTATTTTAAACATATTTATTAGCCAATGAAAACAAGCAAATTCAGACTAGTGTAAATAAATGAGTGGATTTGATTTTCTCTCGAGGGAACTAGTTTCCAATTTCACTCCAGACTTGCCAGAATAATCATATTTCACTGCAATAAAGATGACATTTGAATTAGAATATGAGATCGTGGTCTTAATCATATCCTAACGACTGGTGTGTTGTGTAAAAATTTTATTTTTCGATGTGTGTAGTCATGAAACATATACAGTAGGACATGGAATAAAACATGGTTTCAAACTTAGTGTCGTGTGTTAGACCTCACCTTCAGCTCGTTCAGTCACCTTAGTCCTTGTATGAAGTCATCTTATTTCATTCCATTTAGAAAAAAATATTCCATCGGTTTAAAAATACTAAAAATACTCGCCTAACATCTTGTGTATTTATACAATTTATAAACCGCGTACTTGATCTCATTGTAAATCTAGCGTAATGCAACCTTAAACGAATGTTGTCAATTCAAGTTTACCGGGTTCTTCATTTTGCACGACTCATGATGCGAAGCATCAGAGAGTGCTTTACGATCGAAAAATTTGTTTTGCCTCGGTTTCGCAACTATTTAATTAATTACACAGCTGGTAATCCACGGACACTGATAAAAAAAATATCTTCATTCAAAAAAAAATATTCTTGCTCCAAGAAAATTATTTTGAAGAAAACTAGTTGTCTTATTTCAAGAAATTCTTGTCTTGATTTCATGTTTCTTGGACTGAGAGATCTATTCACTCCGATCGATAACATTTTTACTTGGTTAAAAAATATATTATCTTCGATCGATACAAGTGAATTCTTTATTCAAAAACGATTCTCTTCAATAAAGAATAATTTTATTTCAAGAATTATTGATTGTTGATTCAAGAACAAATTTTTAACATTCCACTAAGAAAATTAAAAATTTTCATAAGTTGGGAAGTTATTGGTTCGAAAAATAGTGTTTTATTCAATGTCTAGCAGATTTTTGAGCTCGAAGAGCTCAAATGCATAAAAGAGCTCAAATGCATAAGAGCATAATTGCAGTTTTGTGCGCTTAAGTATGAAATGAGCAGAAAGTTGCAGGGATGGCCTTTAGGGTCAACCGTTTACCTAATTTTTTTTTATTAGCTTGAGATCCACTTTGCAGAGATTGGTATTGCAAATGGTCATCTTACTTAGTGCTGTTTAATCGTTATTAATAAAAAACTAAAATAATAAAAAAAAATACACATGTGTGTTTGTATACCTATATATATCCGTATCAGTAAATGTAATAAAAAAAAAAAAGAAAATTGCAAAAGTAATATTTAGTTAAAAAAAAAAGTAATGTAATATTTAAAATAGAATAAAAAAAAAAAAAAAACATTTTTTCAGAACATTAACTATTTTTTTTTTCATCCAATCAATGAGCATTTATGAGTCGTTTACTTTTTGGATTTGCCAAACTTATTACATACGCTGGGTTAGAATCAAGCCGAAATTTATTTAATTATTTATCTGCACTACCTTGACCAATGTGAAATATGTTAGAACGTTATTTATTGATGCATACTTTCACAAAGACTACACATTTTTCAAGGAAAAGTATGAAATAGATGAAATTTTTTGGTAACGACAATTTTTAAACGAATCAACCGAATTTGATGTAATTGGCATCAGTTAAAAATTTACTGGTTCGAATTGGTTTAATTAGTATTAAAAATCGAATTTTGGCGAAATCCTTTTTTTAAAATGTATACGGAATCTCTAATTTAAAATATTAAGCCTTTTCTATTCAATACATATTTTTCTCACTTCTACCTCTTCTCTAGTTTTAGATTGAAGTTTTAAATAACTAATAATAAAGAAATATAATCTAAAATAAAGATTTCTTTCGTTTTATTTTTTTTTATTATTCCGACCAATTAATGATTCACGATTTATTCCTTTCAATCAAGAGATAACATATTGCGTGAAACAGTATACTCAAAAGATTTAATGACGGGATCAAATATTTTTTTTTAGATTATTATTTGAGTCTATCAAATATACTTTCTATCAAAGATCGTGTTCATTTAATATTTCAAGGATCAACTATTTTCTAGAATAAAAAATTTTAATGAAATCTATATTGAAGGAAATTTTACTCGGATGAAAAAGTTCCTTAATTGTATTAATGGCTAAGTCTATTGAAATTATTTGAATGAAGTAAACTTTTGAAAGCTTATAAGGAGAATTTTCTTCGTATAGAAAATTTATTTACGAGATCACAGTTAATTATAACAAAAGGGCAGGAGTTTTTATCTTTAGAAATTAATTGAAATCAAATTGTTAATCAATGTATCGTTTAAAACAGTCAATATTATTGTAAATTACTAAATTTATAAATCATGATCAAATCATGTATGAGTAAAATGTAATTTTCAAAACTGATAGAAAAAAGAAAGTATTAGTTATAAAATAATTTTTTTCTACAATAAAATTTTACTTAAAAATTAATTTCAAGTCACTCGAAATCGTGATTTTTTAAATCTTTTGAAAAATAGAAACATTCGTTATTTATAAAATATTTTATCGACGATGCAATTTTTGAAGAAAAGTAACCAATTAATTTTTAAACTGGACTAATATCATTTGACGCAACTTTTTAGGTGGAAGTTTTAAAGATATTTCAGAAAATCAATCGTTCAAAAAATCTAAAAAATATTTTTGTAAAACCATTTTATTAACTTTTTTCGACAATAATATCTCACAAATAAATCATCTGATTTTGATCCAGTTTGCGCAGCATTGACCGAAATTATTTTAAGGATAGAAATGATTATTAGATTTTAAAATTGTTCGAAACAATAGCTTGAAAGTTATTAAAGAATAATATTTTTCGTAATTTTTTTAGAAGATTTCAATAAAACTCTTTCAAATGTTGCGAAAAACTTCAAAAAATTTTTTTTTCAAACTACGTTGAAAACAATAACTACTTAAATTTTCTCTCATTTACAATTTTCTCGGCGGAAAGTTAATCAGATTCAATGTCTTTGTTCTTTAGCAAACCACTCGTTTTGACATGATATTATTTGGTAATAGTTGCAAAATAACTAATTCTCGTTACATAAGCTATTCCGCATACTATTAAATATGTTGCAACCTTTAAAAATATTATTCCATAATTGCACTTTACTAAATTAAGATAAAATTGCACTTTACTACGATAAAATTGCGATGCAGCAGTCTTATTTTTAGAGTGAAATATACAGAATCTGGAAAAAATAATAACAATTATGTGTTCAAATTTTTTGAATTATTTTATCACAATCACAATCCACTTTTCAAAAATTTTTTTAGTTTACGTAGTCTTATTAATAAAATTTCTAAATTTTTTTTAAGCTATAAAATTAAAAAACAAGACTTGTCTTTTAGAATTTTTTATCACTGGCGGAACGATACATATTATGGAAATTACTCATATAAAGTGATCACAACTTATCAAGTTTTTCCTTGTAAATAAAATCTTTAATGGGATAGTGATGTCAACACGTAATACATAGACAAATGTAACCCTAGAATAATTAGAATATTTTAAATGTATTCGGTATTTGTTTATCACTATTACGTTTATCAAAGACTCTAAATCATTATTCAGGAAAGACTAATCTTAGCGCAAGTTATAAAGTTTAACGTCAAAAAATCTACAATTTATACATCAGATTATGGAGATTTTCTTATGTACGGATAAAAAATTTATCGATAAATCTCGATATAAATAAAAAAAAAAAATAATATTTAGATTATTGTACTTTCAAATAAGAATAAACATTAAGAAGTTCAATTTTTCATAAAAAACAAAATTACAGAAACATTAATTCATAATGCTGTCATTTTTTTCTCTTATGTATCATGAATTAGGCTTATGAAAAAATTGAGAGATTAAAATATTTTAGAGAGCATTGTACTGTTATTAATTATCAGTAAATCGTGAGACTCTGTTCTACTAATTTCTACTGTCAGTAAATGTAATTATAGTACTAAAGTAATGCTTAAAATATTTATTAATGTATATATTGTAATTAAAATAAATATAATAAAATTTATAGATATGTAGTTACTGTTTTAACTGTTTAATTAAGAACAAAAACCTAATTTTGAACTTTTGATCATATATATTTAGCTACTTGCTTGTTCTAAAAATATCTACAAAATTAATTATAATTATAAATATGAAAACATTTATCACACTTGTCTATTTAAATAAAGAAATATTCTTACCGTTCTATAGATAGTAAAAACGGTAACAGTTTTATCGTTAGGTATTTTTCTGATCGTAAATTATTGTTGTTGAGCTTTAAGTAATAATAAAACTATTTTATACGTGTTCTAAGTAATAAATGCATTCAAATAGACCTAATAAATGTTTTTCAATATCAATATTCCGCATTCAAATTCATCAATCAATTCATAGTTATTATCAGAAATAAAAGATTAATAACTACTTGTTATTTCTATGATAATAAACAAAATTTATTTTCTTCTCAAATCGTTTTTATTACTTTTAATGGTATAGTAATTTTTCTATTACTTACTTCTTTATTATAACTTTATAACTTATAATTGTCAGTAAATGAATAACTAAGACTATTTTATCTATATTTGCATTACAACTATTAAATTTTTTTAAATTCACGTCGTATAAACAGACATTAAAGCATTAATGTACAAAGCACGTGTAAACACGGTGAAACTGCGTTAACGCGCGCATATTCTCTTCTCTTGCGAACGTCACATCACTCTGAACACTGTTGCTGAACAGACTATGAAACTCCTGGTGTACTATCATATAGTATACCTTCCGCGTTTGCGATTCCGCCGACACGAGAAAGTTGCTCAGCCAGCTAGGTGGATAGGCCTCACATAACAGACTTGAGGCCCCTTACTACATCTACATGCATACGTATAACAGTTTATGTCTATGGGAAACAGCATACGCCTATTCACTTATTCAGCTCATAAAAAATCTTACGAACCGGTAACGTAGAAGATATAGAAAATATAAGCAACAATATTGCTGTGGTGTGGAAATTGTGACTCTAGACGAGACAAAAGCGGATGTTCAATTATCTGTGTCTAAGAATGTTTCGAAATAGACGAAAATTTTTTATGAATATTGAAATGTAATATTGCTTAGAGCATGAAGCTTTTTACGAAATATTTAAATTTGTCTCAGTTATCTATGTACTAACTATGATTTACGACTTATAGAGTTCAAAAGTTTTATTTTAATCATAGTATATACGCATAATAATATAGATTTTATTAGATTTTTGTTGATTTAATGCCAAGACACAGGCCAAATGGTAATTTCAATTACATAGTAAATACAGTTTTTACAAGAAAGCAATTTCTGTGAGTACATAATATAATATAATATAATATAATATTGCACAATAATTAATTAAATTCATTTATATGTAAACAAGGTAAAAAAGAAAATCATATTAAACTTGAAAAATATATAAAAAAAACAATAATTTTAAAATATAAAATTTTAATGTCACCAGATCAGGTGATAACTCAGCATAATATTTTTGCGAACTGCAATTACTTCATCCTTATTTTAATCTTTAATTTTCAATGTATTAATTTAAAGGCCATAGGCCGATAAGTATAGTGAATCGGCCCCAGAAAGATATCTGGCTTATAATTTCAGGGTATGTTGGTACTTATAAGATACTTCGATACTGCAAGTTTCAGCTCTTCATCTAATACCGTTTTCGAGAAAATCGAAAAAAGCTGAAATTCAGAAAAAAATGATTTTCTCAGAAACCCGTGAGCCGATTGATTTGAATTTTTAATATGTTTTGGGGGATGATGGTAGCTTCTAGGAAAAAAAATTATGAGCTATATTGGTTCATAAGAACCTCGAAAAAAATGACGTTTTTCTTTTAATTTAAATTTTTAACTATGATAGAGTTCTGGCACAATTATGAAACTATTTTTTTTGAATTCCTCATCCAATTTCCTCTGGAATTATGACTTTTACGAATATTAATAAATGGTACGCCATGTTGAAAAAAATAGAAAACAATTTTTTTATTCAAAAATCAAATTATTTTAATGTTTTTATTCAATGAACAGCAGGAATGGTGCTCACTCAAATATTATTCTCGATTATGTATTCGATAACTACGTTTTAATTAATATTATTGTTCCCGCATAATAATTAGTTCATTCAGTAACTGTAAGATGGCACTGTTATTACAAGTCGGTAAACTTATTTTCTACTTTTAATTAAAAATGACATATTTACAAACCAACCTTCAAATTCACTGCTTACATTAAGAAAAAGCTCGGTTTGTTTTTCTATTATCGCTTGTTCCAAAATATAAAAAGGACGTATTACTCTGATTTTATATAAATACAAATATGTCTACGTCTAAAAATAACAATCCAAAATGTTGTGTTTGTTCAAAATTCATAAAAAAAGTACCTGGTGCTCCAAAACATATAGAAAGTGATGGAGATGCTGCAGAGTTTTCAACTATTTTCGACTGTCCAATTATAGTTGGTGATATTGTGTGCTCATGTTGCCGTGTAAAAAAATATAAAAAAATGAAACTTGATGATGAAGAAACGGAAACATTTGGAGAAAATGAATTGACTTCAGATATAAGTGATTTGAGTGGCATGTTAGAAAGAACTGAATCAAACTTATTATCGATGACTTTGTCGCAATCAAGCTCTGATGATCCATCATATCATTTGAATTTTGTATCTCATGATACAGAGGAGTGTATTGAAATTCAAATTGAAAGAACTGTTGCTACTCACAGATACTGTTGTGTGTGTAATATTTCAAATACTAATCTTGTACTTGTTCCTCAAGATGCACGTACTCAATGCTTCATCAAGCGACGAATTTTTATTCCGAATGGAAATCGATGCTGCAAAGACCATCTGATAAAAAAACGTTTTTATGAAGAGAATTTAGTTAGGTTAAAGGTTTTTTCCAATTGAAGTATTTTAAGATCGTCAGAACTAACCCAACTTATGGAAAACTTGGTTGTTGACTGTAACTCTAAATATCCAAATAGTTCAAATATTGACGGTCATTGATGAAGATAGCGAGGAGGATTAGTCATGAGGATCACAGAAAATCTTTCTTACTATGTAAAAAATAATATATTTAAATATAGCGATAACTAGTGTTTAATGAATAAAAACATTGAAATAACTTGATTTTTTAATAAAAAAATGATTTTCTATTTTTTTTCAACACGGCGTACCATTTATTAATATTCGTAAAAGTCATAATTCCACAGGAAATTGGATGAGGAATTCAAAAAAAATAGTTTCATAATTGTGCCAGAACTCTATCATAGTTAAAAATTTAAATTAAAAGAAAAACGTCATTTTTTTCGAGGTTTTTATGAACCAATATAGCTCATAATTTTTTTTCCTAGAAGCTACCATCATCCCCCAAAACATATTAAAAATTCAAATCAATCGGCTCACGGGTTTCTGAGAAAATCATTTTTTTCTGAATTTCAGCTTTTTTCGATTTTCTCGAAAACGGTATTCGATGAAGAGCTGAAACTTGCAGTATCGAAGTATCTTATAAGTACCAACATACCCTGAAATTATAAGCCAGATATCTTTCTGGGGCCGATTCACTATACTTATCGGCCTATGGCCTTTGTTATTTATTAGAATTTGTTTTAATTATCAAGATTTAATAAATAATTAAATACTTCTTTTTTTGAAGACTTGTAAGCTACTCGAATTTACAATTTCGTACAATAAAGCACAGAGAAGGAAAATAAATTTTTTTAAGTTAATTACTTGACTTGTTTGAATGGATGCTTAAAAAAAGTAATGTTTCCTAAACGGAATTATGAAATTTTGCGTTTTAAATACTTATTACATCAATTAATCACTGAATTCTTTTTGACACGAATCATTTTCACAACCAATAGTTTTTTTATCTAAATGAAAATATTTTATTTATTGTAATTATAGCTTTAATCAAGAACTTATTTGATTAGTTACAAGAAAATAAATTTTACATGATAAATAAATATATTACAGAATTGTATTTAAAGATCTTATTTTAATTTATGTTGTAAAATCAATTCCAGAATAAATTTTAAAAAATTAGTTAGAATTTAACAGTTATCTAATGATTAGTTTTCTAGTTAAAGTGCAAACTTTACGTTAACAAATAAACAATTAAATGTGACCATAGTTTAGACAGTAAGATTTGTGTCAGTTATTTAGAAGAAAATTGAACCTTCTCCCAAGACATATCAGTATATTAATCGAAAATATGCAAAAGTCAAGTTCTTATATTATTTACGACTTAGTACGTCGTTCTGTATATTTTTTAAATCTTATTATAAATTTTAATGTTTAAAATTATCAATATTAAAAATTTAACTGTAAATTATTATATTTTAATTTTTTCGAGACCATATGTCAATTTTTACGATATCCAATTCTTTTTGTTAACTTATAAATTTTCAATTTTAGCATTTGCTAACGAATATTCGTGAAACAATAAATATTTACTGTTCAAAATTCGATTACTTAATAATTAATATTTAGTAAAGAACGATTATCATTTAATATATGTATATCAATTAAAGACGTAGATTATAAACATTACTCCTCAAATGAATTATGGATTAGAATCAAAATTTATCATAAGCACTACCTATTTCAAACCGGGTTGCGTAGTGTTAGCCCACGTCCGGGTAATCATTGGATTTGCCGAGATTGAATACCCAGTCTTGATTCAAGCATGGGCCAATGTAGGTGCGCTGAAGCTGGGTTCCCAATGCTGACTCAAACATGGCCCCGTCTTTCAACTCTAGCAATTCCTGTATGGGAAACTTTTTCCACGACTGCAATTTATAAAAATTATTCATTCAATCGTTGAAATGACGTCAAAGTAATTCTAGGAATAAATCAATATATTTTTAGTAAATTTATGCAGCAAAGTATCATTTATTTTACTTATATTCATCTTTTTTTCCAACTTGACATCTTGGATATTTAAACTTTGTGCTATTATATTTACAAATGAGTTGTTCCTATGGAAAAACTTAGATGTGATAAACTTATTATCGTACATTATATAATTAAAATTTACATTTCAATATATTATGAAAAATTAGGAAAACGGTTGACCCTAAAGGCCATCCCTGCAACTTCCCGCTATTTCCATATCTAAGCGCTTAAAATTACACTTATGACGTTTTTGAGCTCTCCAAGCTCAAAAATATAATTTCTGTGTTATTTTGAGTTCTCCCAGCTCAAAGAGTAATCTATACTGTGCTTTTGAGCTCTCCGAGCTCAAAAGTCTGATACGCGGAAACAATAGTATATTACACTACAAGGGCAGAAAATTTGAGATTCCTGCACTGCGCGCGATATGCCCGAGGCGAAGCCGAGGGCATCATGGCACGCAGTTCAGGACTCTCAAATTTCTGCCCTTGTAGTGTATACAAGTTTTCTTACTATGCGGTCGAAAGTACGTTAAAAATTGCGTTGAAAAAAATTGATGCCTGCCCCCGACATTTGCGGCACGAGCGAAGCGAGTGCTGCTGGTCGGGGGGGCAGGCATCAAATACACCTGTCAATAAAGATATTAATATATAATCTATCATATTACTA
>CAJNRD030001121.1:8037582-8065377 GCA_905319865.3 Cotesia congregata
ATCAGCTGCTAATTTTTTGAATTTTCAACAACTTTTTTTTTTTTCTGTATTCTTGTAATGTTAATAAATAACTTATAAAAAAAATGGATAATAAAAATATTGATTACCTTTTTTTACGGCACTTCAAAAAATTACCTGAAATTCATGCTTCTAGACTAGAATACCCCCTTAATACTTATATAGTTAAGACAAATAAACAGTTACAATTGAACACATAAGATGTAAGAGACTCAGCGATTGGAATACTTCCAAATTAAATTAGAATTCTCTTATAATTCTTTCAAAAAAATCCAGTTAAAAAATCTCGTTCAAAAATAACATAACTAATTTGCTTAATTAATATTTATGCACTCTATTCAAAAGTACATTAATTTAAATTAGCAATAAACAATTGATTGACATAAGCGTAAATTTGAATCAAATTAAACTTTGCAAGCGATAAATCTGGTTAGAGTTTCATAATATAAATTATAGACATTTAGTTCTGAAACTCCGAACCCAGCTAACTACCTGTCTAATGCAATTCACATTTCCCTAAAATTATGAACTAAAATATGCCAATAGCCTAATATAATGTTTTCGAATTACGATATTTTTTCATTTGTATATATTTATTTTCATTATTTATAAGACTACAAAAATAAGTTTTTTGAAAACAAATTGCAATTTGCATTCATGAATGAAAAAAATATTTCCATAATAAATTTTTTACTGTTTGCAATGCTATCATAGGATTTGATTAATATTTTGATTTATCTAAACAAAAAACATGAATGCAAAATGAATGTTTTGCAGAGCGAAACTTGAAATGTTACTATTGCGCAACAACAATTGAACTTGCGTGTATGCATACGATTTGTTAGGTTCTTCTCTGGTTGAGAAGATACTAATGTTATGTTTTTCATGTATGCAATTATTATAAGAACAAGCTCTTATAAAAAATTATATAGATGTATTCAGACGCCGATAAAGAATGAGGTAACGAATAATCAAAGCATTAAATACCTTGATTTTCGAGTTTTTTTTGTATTACATACACCAGCCAAGATCTATTACTAATAAAAACCTCGTACTTTGTTCAAGAACTTTTTTTCATGCTATAATTAATTTATAAAACCAACTATCTTGGTTGTAACTAAGTTATATCCCATTTTAATAAATAGTATCGATATCTTTGAGTATCAGTTAATCACTGAATTCGCTGTTTAATTGATTAATTTTTTTAAATTTATTATTGGTAAAAAAACGTTCAATTTATCGAAGGGTCAAAAAATTACGATTCAAATTTATAATAGAAAAATTATCTGAAATTACACTCATTTATATGAATATAAAATTATTAATCCTGTATCGCATAAAGTATAAATAAACTATTCCACAAAATTTTGTTATTAGAAAAGATAATTAAATAAATTACATAGCTGATATTTAATAGAGATAATATCATGGTAAACTTCCAATGAAATTAACTACAAAGATTTATTCTATCGCAAGAGAATTATGTTGAGTTAGTATTATGCTTCCACGGCAGGTCACAACGCTTCGTAATTTTCGATGCAACGCGTTTCAAGTGCTTGCGCAAATTGAGGAATTCGATGACATATTTGACTATATCCATGAGAACGTACTTTGATATTCCAAAACAAAGCACTAGAGTGTTATATATAGTTGTTGGAGTGATATTAGTATAGTCATGGCTCTCCCATTCTCTATCCAATCTACTGAACAAGACGTGTAATCCTCCATATAGTCCACTGTTCTTACATTACATTATTGTTATGTAATATACTTCACGAAATACTACTTAGTGCATTGCGGTTAAACGTGATTAATGTCTAAGCTAGGATTTCTTCAAGTTCTTTTTTTACAATGATTTTACGTTGTTGTCAATTGATTATTTTTATTTTTTTTTTTATTGTAATAGTCTGGAATTATGTAATGAAGTAGAAACAATTATTTGGAAATCATGAAATTATAGTAGCGTTTTTTTTTTTATGATTTTTTCCTTTTAACTTATTCTACAAAGTAATTATGATCCCAAAATTTCATTATTTTTTTTTTTATTAGATGTGTAATGTTAAATAAATTATAATTTCAAATTCGATTTTATAATAGCAATTCACAATTTTTATTGTACCTTTTAAATGTTAAACACGCATGATTTTAATTCATTTATCGAGCTTATAATCGTAATTTTATACACAATAATTTCTACTAGCTCTTTTTCCTAAACTTTCCTAAAAATCATTTTTAATAACGTGTTCTTAATCTAATATGATGAATATCTCAAATTATTTTGAAGCTTATATGCATTGTATGCAGAAAAAACTTTTTTGCTTACTTTTATAGATTAACAAATATTTCAACGCAATTAAAAATGTTTTTTTTTTTTAAACCAAACGTAAATGTTTTAATACAAATGAATAATTTATCTATTTAATTAGTAGTTATAGAAATTTTTTACCCAGTACAATATAGATAATGAATATTTAAATGATAATTTTTTTAGTTCCCTAGTTGCCATTAAGTTTATAATGACGTCAAAGAATTTTTTAGACATTTCGAATCTTATTAACCTTGATTTTAATAGTTTTATTTTGGTTTATAGTTCAGAAAAATGTATTAAAAAAAAAACGAGTTTGTTAACTCAGCGGATAAAACTGCTTTGATCACTAGTCACGTTTAAAAGATCATTGCATAATGATAAAAACATTTATATCATTTATATCCATATCTTTAAGCACCCAAAAATTAAATATCTTGACTTTTTAGGTTTTCGAATAAAAAAATTACATATTAAAGTTACTAAGTACTATACTACAATGTTTTTTCACTGTTACATGGAATTATAAAAATATTTTTCTTCTATGAATTTTTAAATTTCTTGAAATTATTACAAACTACATAAATGATATTTTTAACAATTCTTCAAAATGGTGATCGTAATTTTTTTGAATTGTTGTCCTTCAAAAAGGTTAAAAAAATCCAGGAATGCAAGCCTCATAACGCTCATTCAATTTTTAATAAAGAATAAATTGTATTGCTGACTTTTGAAGTAAAACAGAAAAAAAAGTTAATTATTCAATGTACATGACTGTCATATGCATTCAAAAAATTATTAACTGATGACTAAATAAATTTTCCGTTAAAATTATTGTCAGAATTAGATAAACGTCTTCTGAATTTCAATATATATTTGAATTTATTCGATGATGTCATCATTTATCAGAAAGTAATTTGTAAAAACTAAATGACTACTGTTTGATACTAAACATTATAAGTAGAGAGAGAAGTATGTATATCAGCATGCATGTGTGATAACGTGAGTCAACCGCATATTTATACTTTCATATAGTAATATGTTATGTTTCATTGCAAAAAAAAAACTGATGTTTGCTTTAGTCATCGTTTCATCATATTCATAGTTATGAAAACAAACAGCAACGTTTATGGTTCAATTTTAACTAAAAGTAAAAACGGATTCTTTAAATGTGAAAATTCATTTATGTTAATTACGAGAATTTAAGTTTTCACCGGCGTAATTAATTACATCCGCAACAGGTAGAATTCTTCATTATAATTATGTTTGTTTATATACATATATATTTTTTTTTCTTAATGTTCGCTGATATTTTCGATTTAGCATTGAATATATTATCAGAATTAATTATTATATTATCAAAATAAATTAAAATTTTTAATATTAAATTTTCTTATTTCACTTTATATGCAAAACCAGATAAAATTTCAAGCAATAATTTTAAACAAAATTTCGTAATAATTACAAACAATAAGAATTCTCTTGTAATACAATTTTTGATGAAACTCAAAATTTTAATGAATTTATTAAAATTTACAGAAACCATGTTGACTGATATGGAACAGATGCCCTCCTTAAAACTTGGAGATTTCGTATTACAATTTGAGCTTGGGCCACCAACACCAGAAATCCAAGAGGTTGCTAAAAAAGAATTACGAGAAACACCAGAAGTTCAAAAGAAAGCAGTGGAAGAATTGAAAGAGTTATTAAAAAGTAAAAATGAATTGTTTTTTATAAATTTATACATTTAATTCTATTTAATAATGTAATTGAATATTCAAAGAATAATCCGTTTTTAAAAATTTTTTTTTGTTTTTATAGAAGATACGGATCTTAAATGTCCGCTACACAATGAATCTTGGCTCATAAGATTCTTGAGACCATGTAAATATTACCCTGAGTCAGCTCACAAACTCGTCCGTGAATATTATTCATTCAAAGTGAAACATGCGAATGTATATGAGGGTCTAAAACCGAGCAATGAAAAAAATATTTTTGAGCACAATATTTTAACTGTTCTCCCTAATCGTGATCAAAACGGACGAAGAATATTAATCATTGAGCTCGGAAAAAAATGGAAGCATAACAAAGTATCCTTAGATGAAGTATTCAAAGGATGTGTACTATACTTAGAAGCAGCCATGCTGGAGCCAACTTCACAAATAGCCGGTGCGGTAGTGATATTTGATATGGATGGGCTGAGTTTACAACAAACTTGGCAATTTACTCCGCCGTTTGCTAAAAGAATTGTTGATTGGCTTCAAGACGCCGTTCCATTAAGAATTAAGAACATTCATATTATCAACCAACCATACGTTTTTAACATGGTATTTGCATTGTTTAAACCTTTTCTTAGACAAAAGCTAAAGGACAGAGTAAGTTATTCTTTTAATATTGACTTACTATTCACCTGACTTATTATAAATTTTACTAAAAATTTTTTAATGAATATTTTTATAGATTATTTTCCACGGTACTGACCGCAAATCTTTGCATAAATATTTGTCACCAAAATGCTTACCCGAATGCTATGGTGGAACTCTTTCCATTCCTAGAGTTACAGGAGCACAGTGGCTCGAATTACTATTAATGTGTGATCAAGAATATGAAGGTAATAATGACTACAAGTTTCAAACTCGAAATACTGTTAATTTAGAATACTATTTATGATCATTTTTTTTTTGCACCGAAGAAAAAACTATTTCCATTTAAGAGTGATAATCTTGATCCAAGGACATTATTTTAGATACAATCGGTTTTTCTTTTTCACAATTTTCTTGGCTTAAATCTTATCATTTTTGTTTAAGCTAGAGAATAATATATTCGATCGATAACTATTATCACCTAATTTAAGAGTATGCATTGAAAAAAATCGAAAGTGAATTCAGAGTGTGAGTGTTTTCAGTCTAACTTTCAAAAATCAATTTTTTATAAAATCTTGACGTTTTAAAGTCCTTAAAATCTATTTTAAACATTTGATTATATTTCCCCTTTTGACTTAGAAAATTTTTTTTTCTTAAAGTGAAAAAGGCGTATACGGAAAAAAAATTATGGGAACTATTCCTATACCATTATGGGAACCATTTCCATAATAGTATAGGAATGGTTCCCACAATATATAGGTTTAAATCTTACGTGGAAAAAAAAATTGGGGCTGCCACATGATACATTCCTGTGGAAGATTCATGTGGCAGGCAATAATGGTTAAAACAACTATAATAATTAAATAATAATAATAATAATAATAATAATAATAATTTATATTATTAAGAGAATAAGAACAATTTTGTCTCCTGGATAGTCACATGATGGAATCGATTTTGTTAGTGAAATTAAGTGTCATTGCAAAGGACATGACTTAAATTTGTGCCTTTTCAAGGTACATATCATTCTCGTCGATAGTCAATTTATGATGACAGATATTTAGGTTGCATTCGAAAATGCTCTATCTCTAGATACAAAATTAAGAAATGACCTTGTATCTTGTGAACTATTGACATTTTTAAAGATATAAGCTCACATTAATGTTATACTCATAGAGACCTTTCATTTGAGTACCCACATCATTTTTTCATATATTTTATATATATTATTTATATGTATAAATGAAAAATATATCAGAAATGCATGTGGGTACTCAAATGAAAGCTCTTGATGAGTATAACATCAGGATGAGCTTATATCTTTAAAAATGTCAATAATTAAGAAATGACCTTATATCTTGTGAACTATTGACATATTTAAGGATATAAGCTCATCCCAATATTACACTCATCGAGACCTTTCATTTAATTACCCACATCAATTTTTCATATATTTTATATATTTATATATATTATATATTATATATATGTATATATGAAAAATATATCAAAAATGCATGTGGGTACTCAAATGAAAGCTCTTGATGAGTGTAACATCGGGATGAGCTTATATCTTCAAAAATGTCAATAGTTTACCAGATACAAGGTCATTTCTTCATTATGTATCTAGACACAGAGCATTTTCGAATGTAGCCTAAATTCTTATTATAATAAATTGACTATTGGTGAGAATGATATGAAACCTTGAAAAGGCACAACTTCAAGCAAAAACTCATTTTATCACATAAATACACTGGCCACAAAATTTTCCTTATTCTCTTAATAATATAGATTATTATTATTATTTCATTATTATTGTTGTTTTAACTATTATTGCCTACAACATGAAAATCATGTGGCTGCTCCAATTTTTTTTCCGTATATATATTGTAGGAACCATTTCGAACTCACTCCGCACGAAGATTTTATCTTTATTTTATTTTGAGAATAATTCCCATAATGGTATAGGAATGATTCCTATAATATTCTAGGAATCTTTCCTATACCATTATGGGAATAGTTCCCATAATGATATAGGAATCATTACTATATCATTATGGGAATATTTTCCATAATATTATGGGAATGGTTCCTATAATGGTTTAGGAATCATTCCTATAATTATAGAAACCATTCCCATTATTATGGGAAAATTTGCCATAATTCTGGGAAAATTTCCTATAATTATGGGAACAGTTCCCATAATTCATGGGAACAGTTCCTATAATTACCTGGGAACTGTTCCTATAAAATTATGGAAATAGTTCCCATATTTTTCTTTCCGTGTATGTTGACAAATTTTTTTTTTTTGCACTCTTTACCCAAATTATTACTTTTTTACATTCTCAACTTGGTTGGATAAAGAAAATTTTTTCAAATGCCTTTTTTTTCTGCGGAGCCAAAAAGGCGTATATTTTTAAATATGTCTTTTTGGTATTGGTAGCATGATATAAGTTAAATTTGTCTCGGAGTGAATTTTACCTTCGAAGGGAATAAACCAACAAAACACCATCCACTCTCAAATCACTCTGAAAATTTTTTTCAGAATTATCTGCAATCAATACAATCTAATTTTTTATCGAAGAAAAATTATTTTCAAATAAAAACAATTTTATTTTCTTCTTAGAATCTTATGTTTTTGGTTCAAGAACAAGTTTTTTCATTAAAATTAACTAACAAAAATTTTTTTAAAAAATTATTAACAATAATATCTACTTACTTATGCAAAGTTATAAACAATTTATTCATTTACGCTGTAAACAGAAAAACTGTTGATATTTTTAACATGTATGTGAGATATATAGACAGCCAACTTTTCATTTGATTCAATAGTATTATTTTAAAAAAGTGAACTCATAATACAATTATTATTAATTACTTTTTTTTTTCTTTTCCAGCAATCAATTCATATGGTTTCAATAAAAATTGATGCGGATGTAGGAGAAATTTTAATAGAATTAAAAAAAAAGTGGACACCGAAAGGGTTTATGTTAAATCAAATATATATCTGTGAAAAAATGAAAGTATGGAAAATTATCAATACTCAACAGACCATAAAGAGTTTTTGATACAATAACTATTCGTCCTATCGAGTAACACAAAAATATTAATTTCGAAGAACAATGTTTTAAATTTAGTATCTGATGAATTCAGTTTTAAGAAATTATACGTGATCTGTAAATTTTTATCATATAAAATAATTTCAAATGTATTAATAGCTCTCTGAAAATTAGTTTTATAACATGAAGGGATGTGCAGGCACAAACTTTTTTTTATCAACGAATGTTTATGTTGTGTAAAATCAATTTTAGATGTATTTCTAAAAAATATTTGATATATATTAATATCTTTTTTGAATGTGATGTGCTAGTGAAAGATGTAATGTACACACATTATGATTATAATAATTGATTTATTTTTTGAGTGAATGTAATAAATAAAAAATATAGAAAGACCAGGAAAAAGGTGGCTGTAGTTTTAATTACTATTAACTGACATATACGATATAATAGTTATGTAGTACTGAAAAGAGATGAAGGAGTATAAGATATTTAGTGAAAAATAAGCAAAAATCAAGATTGTACTTATACCGCAAGAATACTTAATAAAATTGTTATTTATGAATAATTGTTAACTATGAAAATCAAATAGCTTGACGAGAATGTTACTTTTTCTTCGGATACCCAAGTTTCGCTGCCTCTGAAAATTATGTATTTAATTAGTTTTTTTGTAACTACATAAATATTTCAAATATATTCAATATTAAATTTAAAAATAGTATTACCTTCGAATTCTTCTTGAAAATTGCAATAATATTCCCATACCGGCTTTCCAAGTGGTTGAATTGGCACATCCAAGTCTCCTCCCATATACTTTGGTACAGCTTTGCGATCAACCAATTTTAACAGCGATTCTTTGTCTGCACCATGAAAGTGTATTCTTTTACGCAGTTTTTCCTTAATTGATTAATAAAGCAAAATTTTAATAATTATACAATCCTATGTATTATGATAGGGTTAGCCGACCCTTACGGATATTTTGCACAATATTGATGGAGCTTGATCAAATATAACCTTGAACACACACACACACACACACACACACACACACACACACACACACACACACACACACACACACTGGTGAAAATTCGATTTTCGAAAAACGGAGTAAAACCAATAACTTCTCGATTTTTGAAAATTTTCAATTTTCTTAGTGGAAACTTAATAGTATATTACACTACAAGAGCAGAAAGTTTGAGATTCCTGCACTGCGCGCCATATGCCCGAGGCGAAGCCGAGGGCATCATGGCACGCAGTTCAGGGTTCTCAAATTTCTGCCCATGTAGTGTATACTAGTTTTCTTACTATGCGGTCGAAAGTACGTTAAAAATTGCATTGAAAAAAATTGATGCCTGCCCCCGACATTTGCGGCACGAGCGAAGCGAGTGCTGCTGGTCGGGGAGGCAGGCATCAAATACACCTGTCAAGAAAGATTTTAATATATAATTTATCGTATTACTACTTCCTTTTGAGAAAAGATAGTAATTTAACTGAATAAATTTAACGTGTTATAAATGTATCATAAATTAACTATGATTTTAAGAATAAAATAAAAACAAAAAAATGAAATAATAATCGTAAAATACATATCTAGAAAAAAAAATTAAGACAAAAATCTGTTTGTATATTTTTTCAAATAATTATTTGTTCACCAATAGATTTATTTATTTGAGAATATCGATCAGAATAAAGAATATTCCTCGTTTTTTTTTTTTTGTAATTTAAATATTTAACAAGTCTTATTTCATTAAAATAAAATGACAAAGTTAGCAGTACCTTAATCATTTCTTAATTTTTTTTATCAAATAAATAGAAAAAAAATGGTTTTTAAAAAATTGCATTTTTAATTTTTTAAAATTTCTACACGTCAATTTTTTTTCTAATTTTTTTTGCACTAATTTATTTTTTTTTAAATTCTAAAATTTATTAAATATCTGCTACTTTAATTTTCATTAAAATAAATATATTCATTTTCTGTAATTAACTCAGTTTCAACCTCAAATCATTGACACATAACAAGACAGATACATTCATAACAATCACAAGTAAGATTAGGCTTGTAAACATAAGTAATAGAGTGAGCGCGACGACCGACTTTCGGACTTTCTGCCGCCTCATGTCTCGTTGTCAGTGCATGAATACATTTTTTCGGCTCCCCGTCATAGAGCGCATGTGCGACTCAACCACGGCATAAATGTGAGGCTTTCTGCAGTGAAATCGCAGCGGGAACCCCGTACTTTCGACCAGCATAGTAATGAAAAAGTTTTAGACAACTTCTATTGTACATTCATAAAGTTTTATTTGTTTCTATTGATTCGCGTTTTTTAAAATATTTTTTTTTTCATAATAATAAAGTATTTTATTTATTACACTTCTCAACAAGCTTACATTTTTTTATTTTTGAAATAATTTATGTTTTAACACCCTTATAAAATTTGAAGATCAAAATTTTAAGATAAAAATTTCAATCATTGATTCACGACAAATTGTAATATCATTTTAAATAGACCGATAATAATTTTTAATGTTTGAATTTTCATATCTTCACAGTTTTAAGAAATGATTTCTTAAATACAAAGAAATCTTCTTAAATGTTAAGAAATTCTACTATCAGTGAAGGGAAGAAAACGATTATTTCAGATCTTGCCAAAGGCTTAACCTGTCGGAGATTACCTACCTTATCTTTCGCACATACTTATCCAAAGTTACTTAATATTTGCCCCTTAAAGACCTGAAAGGAGGGGGTTTTAACCTCTTCTCTCCCTAATCGGCTGGTGCCGGGTAGCACGCTCCACCAAGGCCCATGAGTCCTTATAGTACCTACTCCGAACAAGCCGACAAGGACTTGTTCAGGTCGAGCCTTTGGCAAGATCTGAAATAATCTCTGTGCCTTTGGCTTGACCGGTTAAAAACCTATTGTGACCTGAAAAATTTCTTAACCTTTCCGAACTACTTGCAAACAAGAAATTTTATTACTTACATTTTTACTTTATTTTATTCATTTATTTATTCATTTTTTTTAAACCATTTTTAAACAAGTAATTAAAGTTTCATTTGATGAATTAACAATAGACTTACACACTATTAAAATTAGTCTAACAAATACTAAATTTATACTGAATCTCTTTTTAACATTTAAATTTGTACTTTAAATAATAATAATAATAATAATAATAATAATAATAATAATAATAATAATAATATAGAAATAAAATATACTTCGACCAGCCTTTTAATAGTCATACTGCACTAAATGTACTTAGTTCTAATTCCTTACTTTGTCCTGATTTAGGTCTCTAAACTTCCTTACAGTAAAATTTGAAGAAATTTACTTGTCTGCCAATTCCCCTGTTGAAGGATTTGATCTAACTCCATTCCCTGCTCAAACCGATGTGAAGCCACCGCCGATCTTATTGCTCTAGTATTAATAAACAGTTGATTCAAACCCAGCTTTGCCTTGCGTGTTTTTGCTGAAATCTTTATTAAGCGCTTCACCCAGAACACGACATCAAACACCTGCTGTTTCGTTCTTGACAGCTTCCATCCCGACTGTCTATATCGAACACTGTCCGTTTTCGAGCCGAACTTTGGCCAAAAAGTAATTGAGTTACGATTTGTCTCATACTTTTTTATCAATTGACAGAAGGGTCCAATCATGGATCCGTCTCCCTGAAGCCAATAACAGTAAGATAGCCGTATGCCTGGAAACCTGAAAAATACTGTGCTGGTCTGGTGGGTGGTTTTTTAACCATTCTATTAGCTCCTGAACATTCCACGCACTTGATTTTCGCGTGATTTTCGAAGCTTCTCTTATTCCAATCACTTAGAGGATTGATTTGACCAGTGGGTGTGCACTTAGTTGAAATTTCCCGTTTGGATCTGCCAGAGAACTAATTACTGACTTTTTCATCAAAATTGTACGGTATCAGAGTTTTTCTCGGTAGCTAAGAAACCCAGGTACGTCGCCAGGTGTTGACCCGTAGGTTGATTCGGTATTACATGGTTGTCCGAACACCATCGCGTCCACTGCTTCCACGCCAAGCCATACGATTTCCAGGTTGAGCCTCTCCATGCTGATGATACAAGGTCCACATCGGTGCTACATAGTCCTGACACTAGTCCTGCCCACCCCGTATCTGCCAGACCTATAAAAATATTTCCCTCACGCTTTGAGGTGGCTTCCCCGTTGCCAGGTCCACCAGCGAGTCCTCCAGATTCCACAACTCGAATGGCGCTGCCGTGCTTCGGTTTTTCAACTCGCTCCTCCAAAAGGTCTTCTCCCAGCGAGGCGCTACTACGAGGAATAGTCCCCTCGCTCTGCCCAGGTGGCTTAGGACTTCTGGGATCAAAGGAGGTGGAGGTAAGACCCAGGCTAGATTCACATTTCAATTTTTGCTGAAAGCGTTGATAAACTCTGCTTCGCAGTCGTTCGCTTCCAGCGTCACATATCTCGGGACGACTTTCGACCGGCTCGTGGCAAACAGATCTATCTGAGAGGTTCCTCACTTTTCGAATACTATCTGCGTCAAGCTCTCCTTCAGATGCCAGTCGGACAAAAGTAAACCCCTTGACAGTCTGTCCATCTAACAATTGTTAATTCCCAGAAGGTAGAATGGGTTCAACTGAATCTGCGACCGGTGACATAGAGTCAGGAGTTCCTTCACCAATCGTTGTAATCCTTTAGACCGCGTTCCATCCTGTTTTTTGATGTACACTACAACGGTCTTGTTGTCTGATTGTAGCATGACTGTCCTGTTTCGAACAATTATCTCGAATTCCCTGATGGCAATCAGGAATGTGTAGAGTTCCTACCAATTCACATGCTAAGGAATTTGCTCCTGTGTCCACTGACCCGCTCTCACTTGGTTGTCCAGGTGGAATCTTCATCCTTCTCCTGACGCGTCCGTTTACTGACTTTACTTTACTTTTATTAATAAAAATTATAAAAGTTAATACAAAATTAATCTCCAAAAATTAACTACTTTAATTTTTACTTAATTTATTCAGTCATTAGCTAACAAATAAATTATAAACTATTTCAACGATTAATAATTTATTTCTCAAGGATTCCGGGCTAAAACCCACGCATAAATTTATTCCATTTACCACGAGTTTATACTCAACGCTAAATAGAATTTCCGGAACATTCGACGGACAATTTATTCCAATTTAACTCGTAATTTAATTATTAATTATATAAAATATTCTTATAAAATTTCATCAATTAAATTTAACTACTTATAAATTCCAGGACTTAATATCTACGTTTGTTAAATTAAATTTTAAGGAATTTTTCCAAGATGATGAAATTAAAATTAATAATTGGATTTTCAGAATTTGATTCAATGTAAAAATAACCGTGTGGAATTTTCCGAATAAATAATTAATTAACAAATAATTTATCTCTCTATATAAAATAAATTACGAAAAATTATCCACGGGTATTTCAATCTTAAATTGTGCCGAAATTTCAATAAATAAATTTCAATAGTAAAAATCATTTTCCAATAAATAATATAATATAAATAATCATTTCATTGTAGTAAATTAAATAATGATAATTCAATTGTTGTAATTTTTGTAATAATAATTCAGTTGTTAAATTTTATAAATTACTGCGTAATATATTTGCCAGGAATTTGCGCGCTCAAAATAGACGCCGGCATTCGTAAGTGCGTAGTAATGCTTTGACCTCTGGTATGCGACCGACGCTTGACCGATCTGTGAGCTGACGATTGGAATTTTCTCGATCTTCAGAATTTAGGTTTTATTTTAATAAAGATAATTTTATCTACCCAATCTTTCGATATTAATAATTATTAATCGGCCAAATTAATAAATAATTCATCACGACTTCTAAAACCACAAGGTCTAGAACATTCCCCGGGTAGGCACCATAACCCGACTAGGAATTTTTATGTAAGACCTATTGTACAACCTCCTTTCATTCACATGCCTAATATTCAAACAAAAAAAAATTTTTTGAATCAGACTGAAGTAAATTATTGATTTTTTGTAGTCGTATTGTTGATGTAGATTTTTAATTTTGTCCTCAGGTTGCACAGAAGCGGCGAGCCGATCGAAATACCCTGAAAAAAGAATTTTAAAGATTAAACTGCGATGGGAATCGAACCTGGGTCGTCCGCGTGGAAGTCTCGAACATTAACAACTGCGCTGCAAGTCGTAGTTAACTGAGAGATTTTGATTCAGCTATTTGAATGATCAACAAATATTTTATTTCAATGTATACCACCAAACGGCGGTCGAACAAAATTTATTAAAAGTTGACAATTTTTAATTCGTCACAGCTGCGGTGCGGCAGTGGTTCGGCGAATTGATAAATTTTAACCTGTCACGGCGGTGGTGCGGCGATGCTTCGGCAGCCATAAAAAAATTCAAATGGTCACATTCATAGTGCGGTGGTGCTTCAGCGGCACTTCGGCGATTAAAATGCCGTGCAGCGGTGTTTCGGCGGTAGTGCAGCGAACCTACTTTTACTTAAACAGTAGCGGCTATGGTGCGGCGATTAAAATGCCGTGCAGCGGTGTTTTGGTGGTGATGCGGCTAAATTCTGTTTTTACTCGGGGACATCCATCTGAAAAATCCAAATATATATATTTCAGAGTTTGCTTTTTATAGGTTGTCTCAGCACCGAGACATTTCTCGACCCGTTGAGGTTGTATAGACATCCCTAGAGCCATTGCGGCTGCTTGACTTAGAGACGGTAGAGACAGTTCTTGAGCCATTACGGTTGCTTTATTAAAACATCGTCTCCTATCCACGGCTGCTTTACTTGGAGATAGTAGGGACACTTTTTGAGCTATTGCGGCTGCTTTCTTAGAACATTGTCTCCTTTCCGCGGCTGCATCGAGCCACGACGGCTCCCTGAGCCTATGGCTCGACTCGTTAAGCCTGCGGTTGCGTCTCCTCAGCTCTAATGATGGCTCCGCTTATGCAAACGGCTGCTGCTCACGAGCTTTTACGCCTGCGGCTGGTGACCTGCTGATACCTCTGTAACAAAACATTACTCATAACCAAACTTACCTCTTATCATTCACCTTCTCGTTTGCAAGTATAGATTAGATTATACACTTTTCGCGAACGGTACAACAACGTTTGAACTTGTATGCACTACTCAAAAAGTAATAGCGTACTAAGGACACACGGGTCTTGGTGGCGCGTGCTACCCGGCACCAGCTAATTGGGGAGAGAAGGGGTTAAAACCCCTTCTTTCCAGGGCTTAAGGGGGCCAATATTAAGCAACTTTGGATAAGTAGAAAGATAATTTTCTTCCCGTGTATATTATATTACTCGTATGAAATGTAATCAATTCAAAAGTTGTCATGCTAATTAAATAGAGTATCAATAGATGGTAACTTTGTTAGCTTTTTAAAATAGTTAAATCTATTGTAAACAGATAATGTTACACTTTTGAAGTGAAACTTCTTTAGGCGCATGAGGGTAAAATTTTTACAGATGAAACGTCACGCCGGTATGCAACGGAAGTGTCGGAAAAGAGAGAGAGAGTGATCGAGACCGATTGAGAGAGAGTAAGACAGGGCGAACGTAGCATGAGCAACTAGCCGTGGAGTGAGAGTAGGGAGCAAGCGAGTGAGAAAGATTGAGAGAAAAAGTGAGACAGAGCGAACGTCGTATCACGCATAGTGCTATGGAGTGTGAGGTGGGAGAGAGCTATAGTGAGAAAGATTGAACAAGAGAGAGAAAGAATACGGGATATCGAGAAAGAATACACGCCCTATTGGTTGTGTATTCGTTTACTAGTTAATTATTATACTAATAATTGTTTCTTTATTATTGAAGTAAAACTTCTTTATCGACGTATGAGAGAAATTTTATAGCAATATAAAAAAAAAACGTCACGTCACGCATAGTGCTATGGTGTGTGAGGTGGGAGAGAGCTATAGTGAGAAAGATTGAACAAGAGAGAGAGAGAGAATACGGGATATCGAGAAAGAATATACGCCCTATTGGTTGTGTATTCGTTTACTAGTTAATTATTATACTAATAATTGTTTCTTTATTATTGAAGTAAAACTTCTTTATCGACGTATGAGAGAAATTTTATAGCAATATATAAAAAATCGTCACGATTTTCGGTTACGCGCCATGTTGTTTGTTTCTATCGAAGCTTCGTATAGCGACGTAAAGAATTAATTTAGTAATTATTATTAATTCTAAAAACAATTAAAACAACAAATTAAATAATAATTTAAAAATCAAACAGTGTGTAAGTTATTAAATATCTGCTTTTAATTATTTTTACTATGTTATGACATAAGATTTGAATATTAATGTTTTTTATATAATTTTTATAAACTGATTAAATAATTTTTAGATTAAATAATGGCATAGTCTAAATAATGACAACAATGTTAATTATAATGCGATGAAATACAATAATTATCATAAGTGCAATGATAAAATGAATTACTCTTATTATCTGTATGCATGGTTATTATAATATTGAAATATCTTTAATTTAATATGGAAAAATTTTTTTTTCTTAAGCTTTATCTACCCAATTTCTATGAAGTTATAAATAGTAGAAAAATGATGTGTCATAAAGAAGTTTTACTTCTTACCTGTGTACTCTGATACACATACATATTTTTTTTTATAAAAATTTCTTTTCTTATAAGTTTTTAACGAAAAATTTTTTTAATATTCTATATATTTTTTGTCAATGCAGAAGAAAATATACTGTAAAATAGTATTTGAATTATTAAGATTGGTTAAAAATTCAAAGATCTAGCCGGAATACTAAAAACAATGTCTTTAAGAAATGAGATGTATGATGTTAATGATTAGTTGAGTAATTATAATAATAACGATATAAATAATATTTTACCGTCAAAAAAGGTTTGAACAGAGCGAAAACCATATTGAACAGAAAGGGATTATTGATAAAATGTATGCTCTTCACTCTGCCAGGAAAACATTTCTGTACCCATTCAAGCACTGCTTTTGCATAACTTGGTGTAAAACATATCGCATGAGATAAAGTTAATCCACCCAAATCAAACAATATACGGACTCCACAAATCTGGGGAAAAAAATTTTTAAATATTGGTAAATTACTCTTATAAAATCTCATTCTTCTTATTTAGTTACCTGAGTTGTAGGTTCAAAAACAGCGCATTCGCTAAGCAATTTCATGCCTCTCAAGATTTGAGTTAATGATATTTTACTTGGATCCCATCTAGTACCTCCTTGAAGTAGAAATAATCTACAGCCGTCACTAGTGCGTACTGGAAGTGGTGCAACTACTCCGGATGTTAATACGTCTCGATCATTCATTGGCGTTAAATCATCGTTATAAACAGGATACTTTTGATGGTAATGATAGAGATGTTTTATCTATCAATCATTTTATTGGGTTATTTGTAAGTTTTTGAAATTGTCAATATTTTACATGAAGTAATTTTGATTTATTGAAAGCAATGGTGCACGCGTATCACACATTGTATAATTAATAATTTTGCTATACTTGTTTACATTACAATCTACTGTACTTTCTCTTTTGATATAAGTCTTTAACAATATATTCTGTCGTTCGGACATATCGTTATAACTCTGTCTAACAGTAATTATTTATACCAGTTATCCTAAATCCTTATAAGGATATTGTTGCAAAAAGTTTGGATTTACAATGTAGCCATCAAACATTGTACCACAAAGCATCGATGATATGAGCAACGAATTTAAATTTACGTTATGCTCATATAGTTATTAAAAAAAAAATGTTATTGTTTTTTCATTTATTATTGCCTTATTATCAAACTATATCTACAATGTGTCACTATTTGTATTTTAGAGCTCTCTAATAATATCTACAATTTCATTATTATAAATCTGACAACCAATTTTTGTATAACTATGGGATAATAAAAAGAATCCAGTCTTGCACTGACACCCGTAGATGAAGGTTGTACCTAACGTCTGACGAGTGTGAAGTGTAGAGTATAGAAATTTAGTATACATACCATAAAAGTTAGTTATCGTGATATTACTTTAAATCTAATAGTGTTAATTACATCCAGTTAAACCTCTCTACAAGTGGATATCCTCCTGGAAACAGGAGAATCCAACAAGCCATGATGTCCCAAAACAACAGACAGTACGCGACCGTCGCAGAAACCGACATTTTCCCATCAAAAGAACATAATCATTGAATCAATCGACAAAGTCAAAATCGAAGACTATGCAAAAGCCATCGGAGATATTATTGGTGCCAAAGAAGTTCGTTTCATCTCTAGAATCTCTAACAACCGAGTTTGTATTTATGTGTCAACTAAGGAATTAGCAGATAATCTGATTGAAAAACAAAAAAATGTCGTAATCTCAGGTGTAACTCTAAAGATCAAACCACTGTTCACGCGCAACAAACGAATAATTATCTCAAACGTACATCCATTTATCCCTCATCAAGTGATTGAAAATGCCTTAATCAGTGAATACAAAATCCAACCTGTTTCTAAAATATCGTTCCTGAAAGCAGGCATTGACAAAACATCCTACGCACATTGTTACAGCTTACGTCGGCAAGTGTATATAAAACCAGAGGATATCGACTTAATGCCAGGCTCGTTCCAAGTGAACCACGATGGAGTGACCAACTGGATCTATTTATCCAGTGACTCAATTAAGTGCTTTATATGTAAAGAAGAAGGGCATCAAACAAAAAATTGTCCCCAAACTAATGCTGACACCTTCAAGGCCCCCAAAAACCCTCGCTCCTCAGTAACATCAATAGAATCTTCCCTTCCCCCTCCTCCCAACCAGCACACCTTCGATAGCAATAATACATTCCGAATCCTCCCTGCCAAACGTTCGCATTCCAATATAGAAACGTCAGCTTCAGGGTCATCCATCCAAACTAATATAGTACCGAATAAAAATAACAATGCAGTTAAGCAGATTAGTGAAAAAAGTAAAAGAACCAAAGCCGAGGAAAATATTAACAACAAAGATAAATTCGACCTGAATGAAGTAAAAGAAGAAATCAACAATAACACCTATAAATACCCTCTGACATACTTACAGTTTCTAAATTTCTTGGAAAGAGGGTATAAAGCCACAAACTTAGCAGCTATCGCTGATGAATTTAAAGTTGAACTCAGCAAAATATCAGTCATGATCAACCTAGTATACCCACTCATCTCTAGCCGAGGAACAAAAAATCGACTGAGTAGATTTAGGAAGAGAATACAAAGACCCGAAGAAATCATCACTGACTCAGAGGACTCCCAGAGTTTTTCCGAAGATAACATGGTAAATTAACAATGGCGAACAAAATAAATAAAGAATCTCATTGCACTACGAGCCATAAGATAGTACAATGGAATATAAATGGATTCTTTACCAGAATAGAACACCTAAAAATTCTACAAAACCAATTGAACCCTTCTATAATTTGTATCCAAGAAACAAACTTTAAAAACAATCAAATAGGAAAACTAAAAAACTACAACTGCTTTAACAAAAACCGCAATAACCCTACCCATGCCAACGGTGGAGTCACAATCTTCGTCAAAGACGAAATCCAAGTAAACGAAATAAGCGTATTATCAAACCTCGAAGTAATAGCAATCAAAGCTAAATTACAACCCGATATCAGCATTTGTAACATCTATCTCCCTAACAGCCAACCTATCCAAATCGAAGAAATAATGAATATAATCAGACAAATCCCCAAACCACTAATTCTAGTAGGGGATTTTAATAGTCATAACATACTATGGGGATCTAGGTACACAGACAAGAGAGGAACAACTATCGAGCAACTCTTAGATGATACAGAAATCATAATTCTTAACGATGGACAACCAACTTACTTCTCAGCAAGAACTGGACGCCAGAGCGCGATAGACCTATCATTCTGTAGCGCCACCTTAGCTAGTGATTTACTATGGTACCCACTCGACGACCTACACGATAGTGACCACTACCCAATAGTTATAGAATTCACAGGAAGTAATAATAAAAACCCAGAGAAAACCTACGAAAAAACCAATTGGAAATTCAAACAAGCTGATTGGATAGGTTACAGCAACAAGGCAGAAGAACTAATCAACAAACTACCAACTCCAACTGCAGAAATATCAATAGACACCATACTCAACAACCTCGTAGAAGCTATTATCAAAGCAGCGAACTTAAACATTCTTAAAACCCTCCCCCGACCCAAAGACAAAAAACTACCTTGGTGGAATCAAGACTGTAAACGAGTAATTCAGGAAAAAAAACACGCATTTAATCAATTTAAAAGACATCCAACTCTAGAAAATAAAATTAAATTCTCACATGCAAGCAGAGCTAAAGCAAAACAAACTATCAAAGACAGCTACAGAACTTCTTGGCAAAATCTTCTATCCTCCTTTAATCAACAAACAGCAACAAGCGAGTACTGGAAGTTCTTAAAACGATACCAAGGTAAAAAATCCTCATGGAACACTAAAGCTATCAATGATAAAGAAGGTAACCTAACTACAGATTCAGAAAAAATTGTCAATTTATTAGCCGAAACCTTTGCACAAAACTCTAGCGACAAGAATTACACTGAGAATTTTAGGAAATCCAAAAAATCTAACGAAAAAAAATTCAACTACGAAGATACAGAGAATGAAAACAACACTATAACCAACCAAATCAACAGTCTATTCACTATGCTTGAATTTAAAGAAGTTTTTAATGCTAGTAAAAACTCAGCTCCGGGACCAGACGATGTACACATAATGCTAATAAAAAAATTACCTAAAGCCGGGCTAGAATATATATTGCAACTGTACAACTTACATTTGGACAGCCCACGAATTCCCAAAGTTGTGGCAAAAAGCAATTGTAATTCCACTAGCTAAACCTAATAAAGATCATACAATAACCACTAATTACCGCCCCATATCACTAACTTGCAATATGGGCAAATTATTAGAAAAAAATGGTAAATCAGAGATTCAAATGGCAAATAGAAGAAAACAAATGGCTATCATCAGCACAATTCGGTTTTCGTCAAATGAAATCAACCAGCGACCACCTCAACCACCTACACAACGACATCAGCGAAGCATTTGCAAACAACCAGCAATGTTTAGTAGTTTCTTTAGATCTAGAAAAAGCATACGACATGGTATGGCGCCATCGAATCATAGAAATTCTCTTTCACTTAGGCTACAGAGAACACTTCTTATACTACATTACAAACTTCCTATCCAACCGTTATATCAAAGTACGACTAGGAAATCATTTTTTCGAACCAATAGAAATAACCAATGGAGTACCACAAGGCTCAGTCATTAGCGGCACTCTATTTCTAATCACCATAAATGAGATGATAATGACTATCCCTAGACCAATCAAGGTAAGAGGCTTTGCAGACGATCTTGCCCTCGTATGTACAGGAGAAATAACAACAATCTCTGAAATAATTCAAGAAGCACTAAATATTTTAACAGAATTCTGTCAGAAATCAGGATTTAAATTCTCTCCAACTAAATCTGAATTTATGATATTTACTAAAAGAGGTAAACCAAAAAAAAATATACAACTATACCTAAGTGACACTGAGATAAAACAAAACGACCGTCTAAAAATCTTAGGACTTATTTTTGATAGCAATTTAACATGGAAAGCTCACGTAAACCACTTGGTAAAACAATGCAAGCAACGTATCAACTTACTTAAAGTTCTGGGATCGAAAAACTGGGGAGCTAACCAAAAAATTCTAATGAATACATATAGAGCTATCACCCGACTAGAAATTTTAATGTAAGACCTATTGGGCCCGCGTTGGGTTTCCTAATAGGGACCGCACATGGGAATGTCACGCAAAATCCTATGCGGCCCTCATGGGGCAATTCCTTTTAGGTCCCAATGGGGAAATCCCCATCAGAACCCAATCTAAATTTTGAAAGAAAAAATATTATGATTTTCGAAAAGATTAAAAATAATTTAGGATCAGATACTCATATTATATTAGACCTCATTAGTAAATTTAATTTGAATTGAAATGAAATCGTTGATCGAAAAAATCCTTGTCGTGAGTTGGGCTCGAACTTACGTCCTTAGGGTCCTCAGTCCTTGACGTTACCGCTGGTCCAAGCAGAAGTGCGGATGAGGAAAGTTCCTATCTCGTATACATGCACTTTACCGGTTAACTGAGACATTATTCATGTTATGCTCAAGCTTTAAGAAATTATTTTTTTTTTTTATTTATCCACTTTACTGACGTGAAAATACAATTTTTGTATAAATTAAATAAAAAATTGAAAAATAAAAAAAAAAAATTTACCGAAAAATGTAAAAAAATTGAAAAAATAATATTCCTTAAAACTGTCCGATTTATTTTGGAATCCCCCTTATACGAACACAAAAAATTTTTTTTTGAAAATTAAAATTTTTTTAAAATCCAAGTTATTTTTTAAAATTTTATTGTATGGATAAAAATTTAACTATAAAAAAGTTTAATTTTTTTTACAATATAAATTCTTTTGCAAATGTGAATCCTCAAAAGTTGGATATTTTTCAAAAATTGAATTTTTACCTACTGATAATAAAAATTATCTTCTATTAAAATTTTTTTTTATACTGAGAAGAAAAAATTTTGAGTATAAATCTTGTTTCAGCAACATCAAAATGTATTTCAATCTAAAAACTCACACAGAAAGAAAAATTTCTTTACTGGAGAACAAAATTCTTGGCTCAAGAAAATTTTCGGATGCCTGAAGGAAGACCGAAGTTGTGTTGGCCGAAATAAAAATTTTTCTTGAAATTCTATTCTTGGTGAAAGTAATTTTTTCTTAATTCAACTTATCATAAATACTTGATAAATTTTTATATTAGATCATGATTTTTAGATACTTTAGGGAAGCAGCGCCACCTACTTCAGTTGAGAAAAAAATTTCCTCACCTTGAGAAAATTTTTCTCTTAAATATTTGATACCGAATTCGTATTATTTTAGCGTGCAATTATTCATTTTGAAAAAAAAAAAAGTGATTCAATATTATTTGATCTTCCCATTTGACATGTTGATCAATAAAAATATTAATGAAAATTTACATCTATCGAGATATTTAATTTTTTGGAGCAAGAGAGAAATTTTCTCAAGATAAGAAAATTTACTTCTATCAAGAACTAAATTTTTTGGAGCAAGAGGCTGAATTTTCTCAAAACAACAAGATTTTCTTAACTTAAATAAATTTTCTTGGATCAAGATACTTATTTCTTTAATAAGCAAAAAAAAAATTAATTTCATTGGAATAAGTGAAATTTCTTGTGAAAAAAATTGAAAAAAATTTTTTTTTTCGCTGAAGAAAATAATTAGGAAAGAAAAATGTTTTCTAGGCTCAAGTGAACCTTTTTTTCTGTGGAGTACTTGAATTTAATTTGAAATTGATTCCAAATTAATCTAGAATAACTCCGCTAAAAAAACTTCGAATTCACTCTACACGCAAATTGTTTAATTACTTTACTCCAAAGTCCCACACCGATCCAATTTGGGAGAACTTAGCATTTTTATTATTATTTTTCGTTGGGTTATCCCTCTTAGATCCCACTGGGGAAAATTTAGAAATTGTATTTTTTTTTCCGTTGGGTTATCCCTCTTAGGTCCCACACAGGACCCTATTGGGAAAAACTGAATAAAAATTTTTAATTTTGCGTTGGGATTTCCCATTTAGGTCCCACACAGGACCCTATTGGGAAAAACTGAATGAAACTACTCATTTTTGCATTGGGATTTCCCATTTAGGTCCCACACAGGGCCCTATTGGGAAAAACTGAGTGAAACTACTTATTTTTGCATTGGGATTTCCCATTTAGGTCCCACGCAGGGCCCTATCGGGAAAAACTTAGTAAAAATTTTTATTTTTACGTTGGGATTGCCCGATTGGGGGCTAATTAGGCCCTTATAGGGATTTCCCAATTGGGCGTGCCTCTTCGGGACCCAATCAGGTCCAGATGTATACGCTGGGTAATCCCAAAGTAATTTCTAGTCGGGCATTAGGTCCAAAGTCGAATATGGCATATCAGTGTATAGCTCGGCCAAAAAAAGTGTATTCAAACCACTCGAATCAATTCAGACAACATCTATCAGAATCGCCTTAGGAGCTTTTCGCAGTAGTCCTAATACAAGCCTCCTAGCAGAGAGTCACGAATTACCTTTTGAATTAAGAAGCTTAATCCAATCTCTGAGATATATGGCATCTAGTACATGTCACATAAACAACCCCCTGCACACAACAAATGATGATAAGTCAGAATCAGATAAAGCATACCGGCTCCAACCCCAATTCCCTCAACCTTTAACCTGCAGAATTCGCCAAGCAATCCAAGATCCATTACTTGAAATAAACAAAGTTCTACCGAGACGAAATAAGCCTATACCACCCTGAGAAAACTTTAAATTTCAAGTCGACTTCCACATCTTCAACGAAACTAATAATAAGAGCGACACAGCTAATATAGTCTACAAAAACCTCTTCTACGAGCTAATCAACAGATACGAAGGCTTCCAACACAACTACACCGATGGATCGGTCAAAGACAGTAAAAGAGGATGCGTTGTGGTATACAACGAACAAGAACAACTCTTCAAACTCCCAAAATCGTTTTCAATCTTCTCATGTGAAGCGTATGCAATCCAAAAAGCAGTCGAATTAAGTGCCAACCTCCAATTAGACAAAGTACTCATTCTATCTGACTCCAAATCAGTTCTCGAGGCCTTGAACAACTACAATACTAGAGACTCCAGAATTCAATCCATCCAACAAAAACTGCAGAACCGAGCCCAACACGGATACCACATAATACTCGCGTGGATACCGTCACACCAACAAATTACCGGAAATGAGAAAGCTGATGCTGCCGCCAAAAGAGCACTCCAAGAAGGTCAAGATCAAACTAGCGATCCACTGTCAATAAATGACTTCAAAAAAACCATAGACCAATACGTATGGGCAAAATGGAACGGTATCTGGAACTCGAAACATACCTCACTTCTAGATGTGAGACAAAATGTCTGGGAAAATCAACCAGAAATTAACAACAGAAAACATCAAAGTATCATAACAAGACTTCGAATAGGGCACACACGACTAACACACAGTCATCTTTTCTCCAAAACACCAGCAGCCGACTGCCCTAACTGTCGAGTTCGATTAACAATATCACATATACTGACCCAATGCAATACAGTAGACTTAAAGTCTAGAGGAATCCCAAATGACGTCAGAAAATGTCTCAACGACCCAGCTTCATGTGATAAAGTTTTAAAACTACTAAAAAATCGCAACATATATAATGATATATAAAATCTATAAACCCAACTGAAAACAAATCTATGTAATATACTATTGTAATTCTTCTTCTATTAATTCTCTCACTAAATGTATAATAATTGTAGTCGCTAATAGCCTCAGATGTTGATGCGACTTTAAACAAATAAATAAATAAATAAAAAGAATCAACTTACCATTTCAAAAGCTGATTTTGCATGCCATTTAAAGGGTCTCAAAAATTTTGTCAAAAAATAATCGTCATCGGGAACATTGAGTTCAGGTTCACCTTACAATAAAATGAAGTATTATTTTTAAAAATCTCGATAGATTCAGCTGAAACTAGATCTAGTAAAAAGTACATACTCAATATATATAAACGGAAAAACGAAAAAAACTTCATACAATGTTGATCAAATAACCAAACCGTTTAATATTTGTATTTTAAAAATATCGGATAAAAATTAACATCATTTAAAATAAAAGACGTTAATTTTAATGCAAAAATTTTTGCTACAATCTCTGGTTCATCGATAAATTTATTTATTTATTTATTTATTTATTTATCTGGTAAAGAATTCTATCGAGGTGTAAAGACACCTGTTTATAGAACCAATAATTATAATAGCTCATTTATTTTGAAAATAGTGGTTATTTAAAATTTTAAAAATATTAATATATATAACTTTTAGGAAAACAGATTTCATGAAAATAAAATTCTTTACTTCTCGAGGAGAACAAGAGTAGTTAGTTTCCTAAAATTAACTTTTTGTCGACCTAATGGATATTATCTAGAATCGAAAAAAAAAATTAAGGTTAAAATTGTCTCGGATAAAACAAAATTTTCTTAAACAAAAAAATTTTTACATCAGTCATAATTATTTTGAATTTCCCTAAAAGTTCACTCGTTTGAAGTAAGCTTGTTTTTCCGTGTGAAATTATTTTTAATTTATTACCTTGAAGTAATTCTCTTATTTCAGCCAGTCCCTTATTCACAGTGTGAATTGATTCGTTAAGTTCATTTTTAGCTTTTTCTAAAAGTTCATTGTTCGGAGGATCAAGTTCTAGTCTAAAAATGTACGGGCCCACTTTTAAGGGTTGAATTCTTTTACTTTTTTCATAAAATGCTTCATATGTTCCCAAACTTTGTGGTGTAATAACATCCATTTTGGAAAATATTATGAATCTTGATATTTCAACACTGAAAATCAAATTTAATTGATAAATAAGAATCTTAGTAGTAACATGACATAGCAATGTTCTTTTCGAAGAATATTCCAAATTTCGTAATATTACTTTCCACTTTTAGTAATTTTCAGTTTAATATTTACTATCGAAAACCAAGCACAGAAATCGAACCATTTATGAGAAGAACTGTAAGTCAGTAATATTATCACCACTAGAAAAATAATATATTTTAGCTTTTGCCTTCTACAAAATAAACCTTCTTTTTATCACCTGTAAAATAGTTAATTAATACTATAAAAAGTATATGTTTATGCTAATTGAGTATAATTTTCGAATAGGTCTAAAGTTGACTACACATCTGACTTACATCAATTAATTCAAAAATTATGCAAAAGTTGAACTCTTTTTTTTTTTGGCTTAAAAAAATAAAAAATTTAAGTTATAATCGTCCTAATATTATTGATATTCAAAATTGATTTGAATAAAAATCAAAATTATTAAACAAATCAAAAAAGTTAAAGTACCAAAGAAAGAGCCATTTATTCCGAATTTCAATAGCATTTTTCCATTAATTAAAAAATTAATCACTTTGAAAACATATTTTAAGGATAAAGAATTAAAAGTAAATAAATTAAGAATGTCGATTTATTTTCAAATACAATGAATTTATGTTAATTAAATATGATGTACGCTTGACATTAGACCTCACTTATCATTCTACTAAGTATTACATTTAGTATTTAAATAATTTAATTTAAATAACAAGTATGACTACTAAACTATAATGTAACACAATTAAGCGACCAAAGAGACCTGGCAATAAAAAATAAATCAATAAGAATTCTCATAAAATATAAGAAAGCAAAAAAAATTTCCAAATTTTTCGGTAATTTTTGACGAGTTGTATCTCAGTAAAAAATTATCGTAGAGACGATATAAAAAGCATTTTGCAGCTCTAGAATTCTAATTTTCCGATTTTTTGGCTAAAAAATTTTTGTAGCTACCGTTCTAACGTAATCCGAAGAAATAGCGCGGAAAAAAAAATTTTTCTTACTACGCTAGTCGAAAGTACGGGGTTCCCGCTGCGATTTCACTGCAGAAAGCCTCACATTTATGCCGTGGTCGAGTCGCGCATGCGCTCTACGACGGAGAGCCGAAAAAATGTATTCATGCACTGACAACGAGACACGAGGCGGCAGAAAGGCCAGAAAGTCCAAAAGTCGGTAGTCGCGCTCATTCTATTGCTTATGTATACAAGCCTAACCTTACTTGTGATTGTTATGAATGTATCTGTTTTGTTATGTATCAATGATTTTAGGTTGAAATTAAATTAGTTACAGAAAATGAATATTTATTTTAATGAAATGAGACTTGTTAAATATTTAAACTACAAAAAAAAAAACGAGAAATATTTTTTATTGTGATTTGTGATAGATATTTTCAAATATATAAATTCATTATTGAACAAAAAATTATTTGAAAAAATACACAAACAGATTTTTTTCTTAATTTTTTTTTACTTATGCGTTTTATGATTATTATTCATTTTTCTGTTTTTTTTTTTTTTTTT
>CAJNRD030001121.1:8066221-8092311 GCA_905319865.3 Cotesia congregata
CACGAGGCGGCAGAAAGTCCGAAAGTCGGTAGTCGCGCTCACTCTATTACTTATGTTTACAAGCCTAACCTTCTTTGTGATTGTTATGAATGTATCTGTTTTGTTATGTATCAATGATTTTAGGTTGAAATTAAATTAGTTACAGAAAATGAATATTTATTTTAATGAAATGAGACTTGTTAAATATTTAAATTACAAAAAAAAAAAAACGAGAAATATTCTTTATTCTGATCGATATTCTCAAATAAATAAATCCATTGGTGAACAAATAATTATTTGAAAAAATATACAAACAGATTTTTGTCTTAATTTTTTTTTCTAGATATGTATTTTACGATTATTATTTCATTTTTCTGTTTTTATTTTATTCTTAAAATCATAGTTAATTTATGATACATTTATAACGTTAAATGATACGTTTATTCAGTTAAATTACGATCTTTTTTCAAAAGAAAGTAGTAACATGATTGATTATATATTAATATCTTTATTGACAGGTGTATTTGATGCCTGCCCCCCCGACAAGCAGCACTCGCTTCGCTCGTGCCGCAAATGTCGGGGGCAGGCATCAGTTTTTTTCAACGCAATTTTTAACGTACTTTCGACCGCATAGCAAGAAAACTAGTATACACTACATGGACAGAAATTTGAGAGCCCTGAACTGCGCGTCAAGATGCCCTCGGCTTCGCCTCGGGCACATGACGCGCAGTGCAGGAATCTCAACTTTCTGCCCTTGTAGAGTAATATACTATTCATAATTTTTACTCTTGTTTTTCTTGGTTTACGGGCCCGAAAAAATTTTTTCTGCCCTCCGGCCGGAAAGTGGCAACTTTCTGGCCGCTGCGCTAAACAAAGTTGCCACATTCCGGCTACGTCGAGCAGAAAAATAGTATACACACCTTGGCCAGTAAAAAGTAAAGCCTCAGATCACATGTTTGTCAACCTCGGCTTCGCCTCGGCCAACAATTACATGTGATCTGAGACTTTTCTTATTTTACTGGCCTAGGTATGTAATATACTATTTCGATTAGACGATCTTATCGATCAGATAACATGTTTATTCAGCTTCAATTTCCTTATTCTATTTTCATGCTACGTCCATTTGAGGCGAAGATATCTAAACGAAAAAGGACTCTTTTGTCTTAAACCATTGATATTTCAACAACCAGAGACCATACAGAAAATTGAAGAGCAATTTCGAAAACATGAATAAATTTCTTTAAATATTTGTCAAGACTTGGAACAGTTTCTAATCAATTAAGTATATTTTATAAGCAAATCTTTTTCGTGTGTAGGGTAGAGATAACGTTTGTAGGCACTGTATTGTTTTTCAAAATTTGAAGTTCAAATTATTGTATCAATGATTTATAAACGTAATAGCATCATAAATTCTGTTTGTATAAATGTTAGCGTTTAAAAATTCTATGAAAACATTATTTTAACTTTACAATTTACAATTAACTTTTACAAACAGTTTACAATTAACTTTACTAAGGTGTCCAAAACCGGTGGTTCTACCCCATATAATCGAACTTTCATACGTGAAAAATCGATAATCTCGCACGAATTAACCATAAGTTTTTTAGTTATTAGTGCAATCTGAATATTATATTGTGCTCGCTGTTTTGATTATTCAATAACTTTATTTTTCATTGCACATATTGGACTCTGTTATGCAATAGTGTGTTAACTTAAGTGCATTGGATTTCCATAGCACTTAACACATTAATGCATAACAGGTCCATATATCCTTTATTAAAAATTTAATGTGACGTTTTCATTGTTATCGCTTTCTGTTGTTATGGTAACCACTTTGGCAACGAGTACCATGGCACCGGTTTCTATAACCACGGTTACCATAGCAACAGTTACTATGGCAACGATTAAATATTAATGAGTAAAATTTGTAAAATTATTGATTAATTGTCGATAATAATCATTTTGACAGAAGTGTGCAAAGCGCACTCGAGTTTTTAGTTATTGTCAAAAATAAACAAAAATCGCGGTAAAAAATCATTAAAATAAGATTGTGCTTATACTGCATGAATCCTTAATCAAAATTGATGCATAGTTGTTGACTTCGATAATGAATCTGCTTAACAAGAATATTAGTTTTTCTTTAGATATCCAAGTTTTGCAGCCTCTAAAAAATTATTTATTGAATTAGTTTTTTCGTAATTACATAAAAACGTAAAATATTCTGCATAGAAAAAAGTGTACAGCTAAAAAGTATATTTTGAAACATAAATGATAACATAGTATTACAAAAAAATGTCGTTAATCAACTTGTAACAGTGCAAATTGATATACTCGTGCTCGTGCAAGAGCCTTGCGTACCGGCCTTCGTCAGTTTCATTTTCAGGCACTAGGCAGCGCGGTCGCTCGTTTTAATTCTCGGAGTGGGGAGCTTGGGCCCTAATAATAGTCAGTCGAGCGGTGGAACAGGAACAAAACTCTGCTATGGTTTAGTGGCGCCATAACTCTAAGGTGAGGAAAAAAAAATACTATAATAAAATGTATAGATAGAAATACAAAAAAATCCACAGTCATACATTAGTTTTTTATAAATAATCATTTAACGACAGTGAATTGAACGCTCATATTAATTGAAAATGTCCATCTTGTGTTACTTAAAATAATAAAATCCGGTACGATTATTTTTTCAAACAATTTCCCTGCCACATACACCAATCTATAAGCACAGACACACGGACGTCCAAAAAAGATTATTTTTAATTTTATTATTTACTATGTTAAACAAAATAATTGTTATTGAAATATATTTTATGTGCCTGACATAGTAAATAATAACATTTAACATAATTTTTTCTGGACGTCCGTGTATGGATGGTTGTATGTGGCAGGGAAATTGGTCGAAAAAATTATCGTACCGGAACAATTTTTTTTTTATTATTTAAAGTAACACACGAAGGATTTTCCTAATTAATATGAGCGTTCAATTCACTGTGGTTAAATTATTATTTATAAAAAACTAACGAAACTTCCATACGAAGTCCCTGGTCTTATATATGACTGTGGATTTTTTTGTATATCTATCTATACATTTTATTATAGTATTTTTTTTCCTCACCTTAGAGTTATGGCGCCACTAAACCATAGCAGAGTTTTCTGTTTTTTATTATTTTGCTTTTTATATTTTATTTTAATCAATTTTATTGTGAAAAATGAGATTATGAGGCGTGCACTTTTGGATTTTCCAAACTTTTTACAATTAGTCTGCCTGAACAAGCATCCAATCCTGGGTGACAAACCTTTAATATAGGGAAACTTACAGAACGACCACCCTCTCAAACCAGCCTCAATCCTCAAATTACTATTAATTCTATCATTAGTAATTTTCTCACACTTCCTGAGAAGAGATGACGGATAGTTGTTGTTCATGAGCAAGTGTTTCACTTTACCAGTACTTACAGCCACCATATTCACATGACTTAGACGTATGGCTCTGTTAAAGAAACCTTGTGCTACACCTAGTTTCTGGCTCAGAGGATGATTTGATTTGAAGTTCAGAACTCTCCCCGAACTATATGGCTTTTGATACCATGAAGTTCTGAGTTCCCCAGATCCTGTTCTTTCCACCAACACATCCAAATACGGAATTTTACCATCTTGTTCAACTTCAATTGTGAATTGGATGTCTTTATTAATTGAATTGAACACCTTTACAACCATATCAACTTTATCCCTTGGTGTAATGAGAAAGAGATCATCCACATATGCTGCTACAACCGGAATCTCAAAATCTAACTTCTCTAGGGCTTTTGATATCACATAATCTACTGCAGTGATGACAATCACGGGACTTGCTGGACTACCCATCCCGCATCCTTCTTTCTGTATATAATAATTCCTTTGAAACAGGAAATACCCAGAGTGAAAACAAAATTTCACCAGATCTAATAGGAGATCTTGGTCCAAATTGATAAAATCTTTTATGACATTCCACCGTTCTTTAATGATGTTAATTATTAGGTCTTGCTTCACATTAGTGATATGAATCTTTCAAACTATTCAAATTTTTTTTCAGTATTTGGTTCGGATTTCGAATTGATTTATTCAATTCGATTCACCTTCAATAATTCGAAGTTTCGAATTTTCGCCCAACCCTGTAGAACATATTTTTTATCATTATAGCTATAATGTAAGTTTTAAAAAGATCAAATAATACTAATAAATGAATTATTCTTCATCAACGTAAGTTAAGCATAAAATAATCAAATATATGTAATATCGAAAATAAAAAGAGTATACGCCAAAAGCGTAGGCCATCAGTTAGTATTAAGTCTAGCTGTAAGATACTATGTAGGAGTGCTAGAGAGAAAGAGTGAGAGCGAGAGCATGCATGAAGGTATCTATCGGTATGATTTTTGGGGGATGTTAGCGTAAGTACGAGGAGTGGGAAAAGGGGATGAGTGCTGAGGGTCAGTTAACCTGAGTGAGAAAAGTTAGTTCTATACGAGCGTTTGACAAAGACGTGCCATTTTTTTTGTAAGACATTGTTTTTAATAAACTAACAATCATTTTAGATTCGACTAGTCATCACTTCTAGAAATAAGAACCTTAACCGATTAATTTTATATCATCGCATACCACATATATTTGCACGAAATTCATATTACACTATTTTAAAGATTAACAAGGTTAATTATCACCAAGTTAACATTTCACTGCATAGGCATACATAAACATATATTATTATGAATATTATTTCTATGATATTTTATGAAAACGAATTAGAAATTCCATAGTAAAAAACTATATTTACATTTTACATTATACGAAACATTTAATTTACTCTAAATAATATGATGAAAGTACTACTAGTGTTTACTGAGATATAACCCTACGCATGGGCACGTTTCAAATTCTCTCTCATGTTCAATAAAATCAAATGACTAGATTTTTTTACTCCGAATATCTTGAAACATATATTAGACACTTTAAATAATAGATCGGCCTTCAAAAGGAGAAAGAAGAATATTTCAGCCCATGTGTAATGATCAAGAAAGTTGAATCACTTATGAATCAGAATATCCTACTATTTTCCTTCATCTCCAGGGATTTTTTTCATCATATCTGCAACCCGACAGTTTGAATTCTTACCATAGTTCGCGGAAGAGTTCTTTCCCGTGTTAATTCTTTTATTTGTTTTTTTTTTTTTTTTTTTTAAAGAAAAGAATGCTGTTTTCTCGTTAAACAAAAAAGAAATTAAAACTTTCAATGTAAATATGTGTAAAAATGAAATATTATGTGGCGCAGAATAAAACAAAACGATTTCAGACGAGAATAAGTTCTGAATGCTTACTCGAATTTTCAAATTCTTATCAATTGATTATATTAAAGCATTAAGTTTTAATTCACAAAGCTTATTTTTGAGGTGCCTGTTGCCAACATTCGAGTTGTTTAGAAATGATCATTTTAATAATTTCAACTTTAAAATTGAAAGTTATCATGCAAATAATGCAAGAAAAAAATTTGAACATTTTTATACCAATTTAGGCTTTAAGATAGTTCCTCCATCCAACCACTTTACGACAGATTATGCTAATTTTATTTCACTGTTTATGAATAACGTTTACTAATAAATCCCGAAGTTTCAGAATTTTTGACCGTCCAAGAAGCAAGACATTAAGTATGAAAATTCGTGATTTTCAGGCTTACTTATTCTCTTCTAAAACATGTAAAACTCTCTGGCTAGCCAAATATTCTCTGTTATATTAAATAAAAATGCCATTCGGCCTTACTCGAAATGGGAGGTAGATTTCATTTGACATACAATTCCCTTACAATTTTCGCTACTATAATTTGTTGAAAACCAAATTTTTAAATTAATTACAATAAAGAAGTTCTGAAAAAGTTTTCTTGGTGGTATTTACTATTTGAATAATTATTTTGGACTAGTTCGAAAATGAACAAGATCTGTCTAAAAATATTATTACTATGATTCATAAAAAGTGCAATAATTGTATTAATTATTTTTATAGTTTTATGGGCGCAAGAAAATAAACATTATTTCTAAACAAAGCACGTTACAGCTGTTAAAATGATTTTTCTGATAAAATTTACTTTTTTTAGAAAGTACATTTAATTAAAAAATAAATAGTATAATAATTTTCGAAATACGAGAAATGGACTTATAGAAAATTAAAAAATCCTAAAGTGCATTTTATTTCGAATTATTTATATTTAACTATATATGATTTTTTAATAATAAAAGATCAATGGTTATGTCTATAAGATTCACTGTGAAATGAATATTTTGATCATTAATACGTAAAAAAAAAATTAAGTTAATAATAAATATTTTATTTTAGTTATAAAATCGAAGGTAATAAAGAAAAAAAGTCAATGTTATGTATATAAAATAAAAGGCAATTTCATGATCATGAGCTTTCACATGAATTTTTCGAAAATTAGCTATCTTTTTTCAATCGAAAGTTATTCATCAATGAAGTGACCGAAGACGTGATTTTCACTATTTTGAAAATTTTGAATAGCCGCCATTTCTAAACTAATTAACCGATTTTGCTCATCTTTGAACTCGTTCAAGGTAATTACCCAAAGAATATGTGTACCAAATTTTATCAAGATTGATTGAAAATTTTTGCAGATATCGTGATGACAAGGTCGGTTATATTACATGTATATATTTTCGAGAGCAACCTTCTAAAAAATATTTTGAAATTTCACAGAAATACCCAAACAAAGCTCCTGTTAAAAAATTCTATGAATATCAAATAAATCGTCTCACCCCAAAGTATCTCAGAAAATACCCAAACACAGCTCCTGTTAAAAGCGGAACTCAAAATTCCAATTTAAAAAGGTTGCTCTCGGAAATTGAATTTTGGCGCACCCTAATATATATATACTAGCTAGTATATGCTAGCAGCTAGTATATACCCTATAGGGTATGCCCCGATTTTCGAAAAGTGGGGTAAAACCAATTACTTCCCAACTTTTGAAAATTTTCAATTTTCTTAGCGGGAAATTAAAAAAGTAGCACCTCACTGTTTTGTTATCGAGATATAATAATTCCAACATTTTTATTGGTCATTTTTATACAGTATTTCTATAGTAAATAATGATTTGTCAATAGTATCGACCTTCCGACTATAGTAAATGCTCTCTGACCGCATTATACCATGGAGGAACTACCTTAAAACGTCATATTTGTTTTTCATATATACCGTGCATTTGCTTTAAGAATAGGAAATATAAATAATTTAAAAATGACATATTATAATTCTGTTATTAAACATAAATACGAATGACAAAAGAAAACTATTCAATTTACGAATAATGTTTGATAAAAAATAAACTATTACTTTCTATTTTATTATAAGTTTTATAATAAAAATGGTATTTTCGCTATTCGTCTGAAACTATCTAGTTCTGGTTGGCTCCAGACATTTAAAACTAGCATTTTTAATGCAACTTATATGAAAAATATAATGTGTGACGCGGGATGAAACACGATTTCAGACCGAGTGATGCCAGCCCTCGCTTCGCTCGGGCAGGCAACTTCACTCTGGTCTGAAATCGTTTTGTTTCATCCCTAGTCACACAATATACTATTACTGTGCACTTGCATTGACAGCGCATTAAAACTGTAATATTACTAATTTAGTAATATTACAGTTACAATTACATAGTAATAGTAATAGTACACAGTTAGTAATATTACATTAATAATTTAGGCACGGCCACAATGAATTTAGAATCTTTTGGATCAACTCGAGTAGTTAACTTCACTCTGGTCTAAAATCATCTTGTTAAATTTCTTATGACACAACATTTCATTTTTTTATTATTGCAAAACGAACGAAAGAGAAAAAAAACGTGACCATGAAGAAAAAATTCGATGTAAATATTCAATATCCAACGATTGCTCGGAATTTTGTTAAGTTTTATGCCCTTCAGCGCGGATGATAATAGTTTAATTTTTCCACGATAGTGTATCTCAAAACGTAACCAACTTTTCAACTTAATTACTTTTTCTTGCGATAACCAAGCTTAGCTGCCTCTGAAAAATGTTTAATTGAATTTTAATTTTCTCTTAAATATGTTAATATTTAAATATTTTTGAAAATATGAATACCTTCAAATTCTTCTCTAAAATTACAAAAATATTCCCAAAGAGCATGACCGATTGATTCCGTCGGTAATTCTAAGTCTCCACCATATCTCGTAGGCACAGCTTTTCGATCAATTAGTTTTGTCAATGATGCCTTGTCCGTACCGTGGAAATGAATTCTTTTGCGTAACTTTTCCTAAATAATAGATAGATAAAAAAAATTATAAAATCAGAATCACTATTGAAATTATAATATTAGTACTAAATGCATTAAAAACCATATTTTACCATTAAGAAAGGCTTGAAAACAGCAAAAACCATGTTGAAAATGAAAGGTTGATTAACTATGTGTACACCTTTTAATCGAACAGGAAGACATTTTTGAACCCACTCAAGGACTGCACTGGCAAAACTTGGCGTAAAGTAAGTTACGTGGGTTAAAGATAATCCGGCCATGTCTAAAATAACATGAACTCCATTGACCTGAAGAGTGAATATTTTATATTTTACATCTTTATACTACACGTATCATTTCATATAACGTATTACCTGAGTTGCAGGCTCAACAATAGCGGCATCAAGCAGCAGCATGACTCCTCGAAAAATTTGATCTAATGAAACTTCCTTGGGCTTCCATTTAGAACCACCTTCTATTAAAACTAATCGACAGCCATCATTGGTACGTAATGGAAGAGGTGTTATCACTCCTGATATAAATATTTGACGATCAACAATCGGCGTTAGATTATCACAATAACGAGGGTGCGTTGCTCGATAGCGGTAGAAGCGTTTCATCTGTTTATAATATTAAAAAATTAATTTAATCAACCATTCGAAAGAGGTAGAGGTAGAAAAATATAAGTGACAAAAAAAATATTATATTTAGAAGCTGATTTTTATAGCTCTTCACTTTAACAATGAAAATCAACAAACATCTGACTATTTTTTGGTTTTACTCAACAAATAAATTAGTATGCTACGAAAATATTCTAAAAACTCCATTTTTATAGTTTGTTAAACCTTCTACATCTGGAATTGTATTTTCTCTATAATAATTTGTTTGTTGAAAAAAATCCTAAGAATTGTCAGACTTATTAGTTCATTTTAGTTATAATATCACGAGAGAAAAAATTTTTTTTGTCACTTGTTCTTTGCGGTCATAAGCCCTTGATTTTTTGTTGTTTAACAATTTTAAAAGGAGAATCATCATTAAAAACAGTATTTTTAAATACCCGACTATATTTATACTTAACATCACTTGATCTCAGAAATTAATCCTTAATCCTCAATCAGGATTCCGATAACTCCAATTACCATATTTTTTTATAAGCACATTCACACATTTAGACGTTTTCCGAAAATTGTTTCCTAAAAGCTCAAATGGCTGTTAAAAGAAAATTTTTTAAATCAGACATTGAAGACAATCATGTTTTTTTTTTTTTAGTTTTAGTCTAAATTATCATCTTTAATAAATAAGTTAAATATCTAATCAACTATATAAATGAATAGTGATGAATGATGAATCAATTTGTCAATAAATTACTATAATTTTATTAATTATAAAATATCCAACATAATAACTTATAACTATATATATTGCATCATAAAAAAAAACTGATGTAAGTAAAGGAGCTAGAACATAAGTTTTTCATCTCTATTACGTAACACCATAATATTTGAATGTTATCTCGAAGGCTAATATATTCATTGTTATTATTTTTGGATTTAAAACTATAATAAGTTAGAATACCATTAACTATAAAAGTAACATCTTCTTCGACTTGAAAGAAAACTTTAGCGACGTTTTTATCGTAACGACTTTTCTCGATCTTCTGGCAAATAATTCTCTAATATTTATGAGCCAATTTTTAACTTTTTCTTTTAAATAACTTTGAGAGCAATACCCGAAGTTATACATTTCTGATTTAAGAATTATCGTAATTAGTATTTTTGAAACTGCTTAAACAAAGGAAAACCTTTGTAAGAATTTAAAAATATCAATAAAATTTTGCTTGTTATTTGAGAAGCAAGAGAAAGTAAATTCTTTTTTAGACGTCGAATGCATTCATGATCGCTCATGATGGCTCATTTTTTTATTATTTATAAAATCATGATTGAACAAAATTTTTTTACTAAACAAGTTCAATATACTTAGCAGTTAAAAAACAATAATCAAAATTGACCGATTAAAATGGCTAATCGATTTTCAATATAACATCCACACTGATAAAAAAATTAATTGGATTTAAGAGACAAAATTTTAAATTAAAATCTTTATGAAAAATTTGAATATCTTGAATGAAGCAGAAACGTTTTAAAAACAAATTAATTTTTTAACCATTGTAAATGAATAGTTAGAGAAAAAATGTGGGCGTATATAATACGCGTAATAGAAGTGAAATTTTATGCTTATTATTTTTAGATAGAAATAAATTATTAATACTTTTCATTGACCAAACGGTAATTATTTCGAACAGTACTGATAAGAGCATAGTCTCAAAGACTAAGATAAAAATTGGCAAAAAAGTTTCACTACAATTAATGAAATAAAACTAAAACAAACTGATTATTTAAAAATTTTTACATAATGTACACCTCTTATTATAATAATTATAGCTTCCAAATGGAGATAACTACAAAAGGCTCTCAAGAGTCTGAAATTTAAGTATGATTAGTGCAAACAAAATTAGCAAGCAAAAGTTCCACTTAAAGATCATTAATAAGTACATTATAAATTTCATTTATAAAATGATTATTATTTAAAAAAGACAACTTATAAAATAATTCAAATAAGAAGACGTATACTTGATCTAGTAACTTCATAAGAAAGTTTTTTTTTTAACTAAAACATTAAAAAAAACTGTGTGGAATTTACTTTTACTGAAGTATAAAAGTTATTTGGAATTCATTAATAAATTATGAGCGGCAAATAAACTCATAGTCGAGAGGCAGCATACTTAGTGTTTAAAAAACCTGAAGTGATGTTTCATATGTGGCCATGAATTTGTTTACTGTGTTCATCAATTCCTTTTGAATTACAAATACAAATTGTATTATGATAAACGCAAATCTAAATTTGGATACTTAGACTTTTAAAGATTTCATCAGCTCATCATTAATTTCTTGATTTATTTGTTTTATTATACTTTTTCTATGGACCATTCTATGACGTCATGTTTATCTGTTTTTATTTTTTAAAAAATTTTTAAGAAAATATGATAGAATAAACGTTACAAATTTTTCGAATTTTTAGCGGTTTTGAAAGATAAATTTCGATTACAAAGTTGGCTCTATTTTATTAATTAGTTAATGGGAGAGTAAATTAACAAATCACGAAAAAGTTTTCTGAGACAATCTTAGTTTGAAATCTTGTTAATAAATATGTGTCAACTTTCTCGAAAACAATGGTAAAAATTTAAACTTTTTTTTGAAGATATCATGGCCTACTTTCTTCCTAAAATGCACAATATTCTATTTTTCCTCATTATATACATTTACTCATCAGAAGATATCAAATCATTAACATTCAATTTTCTTAATTTAAGCGCCAATTTACTCCCTACAGTAAAGTAATGAATAATTGTGGTTTTACCAGTTCAAATGCAGGTTTCGCACTCCATTTACATGGTCGCAAAAATTTTGCAAAAAAATAATCATCATCAGGAACATAAAGTTCAGGTTCTCCTGTAAAATAAAATGGATTGATAATGGAATGATTTAAAAAAGTAAGTGAAAATATAAATATTAATTGCCTAATTATTAAACTAAACTCTCATTAGTATTAAGCATTATTAATAGTAATGAATGGAGAAATAACAAGTAAAAACCGACCGATGTTGAAATCTTTTATTAACATTTTCCTGCAGAAAACTTCCGTAAGTTAATATAAGAATGCGATAATTTTAATGAAGATGATATGTATCACCAATTATGTGCAAATAAATACTTGTTTTAATAATAATATTGCAAGAGCATACATATACTCATACATACACGTGAATTAATGATACGCATATTATTATATCTGAAATAACGATTTTCTTTACATAATCTATGAATTATTTTTCCAAACATAAATTACTCGTCACACTGAAAAATGACTTAATGTATTTGTTTCAGTTATCGTTATTTCTTATTACTTTGTTCAATCAACTCGATAAACACTAACCAATTATTTCAATTATTACCGTGTAAAACAAAATGTAAATTTCTTTTTTTTAATTAACGTTTCATTTTGTTACTCGATTTGTATGAAGATAAATTTTAAATAATCATGCATCATGTATAACTATTCATAAAAGATAAGTATTTGAATATTTAAATTAAAAAATTGCGTAATTTTTCCGTTGCATAGTACTTCTAACTCATAGAATAAATTATAATGTTTATTTGTGCATGACATAAGAATAAACATTTATAAACTTTCTGTGATTAGTAAATATAATAAATATTTCGCAATGAGTAAAAATGACAATTTTAAATTGTAACATTCTATGATAATGTTGGGAAATAAGTGATTAGAATGTAATCTTTTTTTATGTAATTATCTAGCGTGAATAAATAGATGTATACAATATGAAGTTCAATAAAGTAGTGAGTGACTTTTAAAACTGTTGAGATAGGCATTTAATGTCGACATAAACGATTACAACACTGGAAACTGGTTTTGATTCATTATTGAGTGAAATAAATTTTTATTTTAAAATTAAAACTGACTATACAATGAAAGATAAGTGAACACAAATTTTATTTATTATAGGCTAAAAAATTAAATAATAATAATTTTGTAATTCACTTTGATACCTTTTAACAAGTCTCTTATTTCTTCAAGGGCCTTGGTAACGACTTCAGCTGTTTCATTTAATTCGGTTCGCGCTTTTTCAATCATTTTCCTATCAAGAGGATGTGGTTCCAATTGAAAAACTACATCGCCAATTTTCAAAGGTTCTGATTTGGTAACTTTTTCCAAAGTTGCTTCATATCTTCCCAAAGTTTTTAATTTTATGAGATCCATTTTTGATAATATTATGTTTTGTTAAATTTGTACTAATTGTAAACTAATTGTAAAAAAAATGTTTCTTGAGTAATTTATTTTTTTGTATGTAAATCTTTAAAAACACTTTATTAGTCACAACAATCAATTGACAAGCCTTTAAAGCAACCACTTTTATATTTTGTTATTAAAAACAAATAAGCGATAATAAAACATCATTTATTTATATAAAAACAAGCAATTGTCTTTAAGTTGAAATAAAAACCCGCGAACTCAGTTGTGCGTTAGAGTACCTGGAAAAGACTGTTGAAGAACTGCAAAGTCAGCGATAGTATTACCCGTCGTCGAGAAATATATTTCTCCTTCTCCACTTTTACACAACAAGTCGTTGGCTTTGATCATTTTACTTGACCCGTTATTGTACATTGCCAGGTCTCGGTCATCTCTTTGTTACAACCATGCTAGTTTATTACACATACATATAATTAATATTATCCAAACATTACTTATACTAACTTAATAGAATTTTAAGAGAGGTCTAATGTCGATTGTACACGTGACTTGATGTCAATAAATTCTGATTAAAGTTGAGTTAGACTCTTTGTTATATACGCATTATTAGTAGTAAATAATTTATAAATTATAAATATACTAGACTTCAATTAAGTCTGTAATGTCTGGTGTTATGTTAATCAACACATTTGAACAATTTTAACTATTTTACTTTAAAACATGTTCATTCAATCAATTCATATAAATAATACATACACCTTTCTTCAATCTTTATACTATTTAGTACAACAGAAACTTCATTTAAAATTTATTTTTAATTACACGCTTTTGTCTGATGTTAACAATTTATTGTCAATCTTAATTACTGTTTTCATCATTTCCGATCTCTATAGACATGTATCAAGAGTAATATTATATGCTTATTTTAGTCACAAGAATCAAAATATAAATTTTATTTTATGCCTCAAGATCCTCAATTCGTTTGATCTTTTATTTACTACACAAAAAGTAATTTTACTTTGATCCTCAAAATCCTTAATGAGTAGTATTACACTGTAAAAGAAAAACCGGTGTGAGTCCATGCGGTGTACGGTGTTAAATTCAACACCGAAATCGGTGTAGCAGTAACACCGGTCGCGGTGTAAATATTTTTTTTCGGTGTTAAATCGGTGTTATAAATTTTCCGGTGTTGGTAATATTTTAACTAACACAATTTTTATAATTAAACTTTTCATGTTTAAAAATTAAAGATAAATAATAAAAAAAAAAATTAATATTTAATTTAGAAAGTTTAAAATAATAAAATATTAAGTAGATAAAAATTTTTGATTAAAATAAATACACTGTAAAAAATTTCGATGTAAAAATGGACCCGGAGCACACGGCCGTGAAATGTGAAATAATGGTGTGAAATTCTCTCGGTGTAAATTTTCGATCTGTGCTACTTTAACACCATTATTAAAGAACAATTTTAGGACATCATATAAATAATCGAAAACTCCAAAATAGTGGATTTTAGTAATTATTTCATAACTTTTAAGTATTTTTGTAAGATTTTCGGAATACTTCTAAGATAATTTTAGAATCAATTAAATTTATTTGAAGCAATTTAGTTGAAATTTTGTCCTTAAATCTTATGTGAAACCTTTTTTAAATAATCTTAAAACATTTTTTTAATTATTTGACAACAAATTTTGAATACTTTTGAGACATTTCTCGGATATTTTTGAGACAATTTTGAAACATTTATTGGACAGTTTTAGAGTGTTTGAACAAATTTGAAACATTTTACGACAATTTTGAACGTTTTTTAAATGATTTTCATAGAGATAATTTATTTTTGCACAGCTGTAGATTTGTCATGCATGTTTAAAACATCCATTATATTGTGAGAAACATCATGGTTACGATAAAAATAATTATTATATTGCTCCTAAACATTTAATATTGTAAATGTTATTTAATTTGTTGTATAACATTCATTAAATCGATTTCTGCGTAATTTTATGAATTGAAAATTCTTAAATAAATGTTACTTGTTTCATTTTGATAAATATATTGAATATTAATTGTGTTTTATGGAACATGTAATTTTATACTCCGATACGGTGTAAATTTATTCTACTGTTACACCGATATCACACCGGTTTAACACCGTATTTTTAACACCGCAAAAGAGCACCGCTACACCAGTGTTAATACACAGATGTTACATAGCGGTGTTAAAATGAGTCCATTTTAACATCGCTTTTTTTCCAGTGTAAGTCTAAATTAGATAAAAATATTGCATGCTTCTTACGGTTTTTGTCAAGAAAATCATTGAATCATATCATCAATGAACTTTTTTTTTCCATTATCATTAATTAATCGATACACACATTTTAATTTAGTCATAAAACTGGAATCTACGGTAATCATTTATTAAAATAATCCATTTTTAATTATTTACATAAAACCAAAGAATAATAAAATTTGATACCTTTCTAATCTTCGAAATTTAATATTTTCTTTAATTAAAATTGCACAGATCAAGAAAAAGCTAATATTTTAGCTTATAGGTAAAACAAAGACCTAGCTTTAAAGCACAATAGAAAAGGTAATGTCTTTACTTCAAATATGAAAACTTTAACAGCGCTATTGAAATAGTTGTAATTGACTATACTCGCATAAAGCTTTTACTCAGATTTTCCCCCAATTAGTTCATCGGGAATCGTTTTATCTTTTGTAAACGTTAGCACAATTTTCCAGTAGGTACAAAGTTAAAAAAATTTTTTTCAAGAGTGATCCTACTTTATTAAGTTAAGTATGCTAGAAGTGGTGAAAGTACATTCCAAATATGTTAAAAAAAAAATCAAACACAAAGAACTGAGACTGTCTGAAATTAAATGGATGAATTATTTTTTAAAGTAATGAAGTATACACATTCAGACCATCTTATAAAGAAATGCCAACAGAATAGGAACATTTCTAACATTGATTTGAGTTTTTAAAACACCAATAGGTTAGGGCGGGACTAGTTGATCACTTTTTGGTTCGACCTTCCATAACTTTAAGACGATGTATCGGATTTAATCAAGTCATATACTGTTAGGTCCGTAATTTAGTCTCCTTCAAAAGGTCTAGCGACACAAAAACGATCCGAGTCGAAATTTTCAAGTTATTCCCGGAAATACGCGAGCGCTCCAAATTGCTCAACGTGCCCCACTAGTGAGGCTAGTTGAGCATGGGTATAAGACTAGTTGTGCAATGGCTAAAATAGACGGAATGACTGTATAGAATTATATGAAAACAAAATAAAATTGTAATTAACAAGCAAATAATTAATTTATAATAATTCTACATATGTATAATTACGATTATAATAATAATTATAAACATAACAATATTAATTATAATTATGTTATATATTTATTAATATAATATCAATATGAGTTATTTTTATTTTTACACATTATAATAAATCATCACATGTACAAGTCAATTGATAATTATTAATTTAGTGAAGAAAAATTTCTTTTTTCAATATTGAAAATCTAGTAGGGCTGATTTAACACGCAGTCAGCGCCTTGCTCAACTAGCCCCAATTGAGGCAACAAAATAAAAATTAGGTTATAAAAAAATGATAAGAATTAAAAATAAACAATCATATATAATCGAAAGGAGAAAAATTAAGAGAAAAATTTTTAAGACCTGTTTTTTTTTTTTGACGCAAAAAAAAAGAAAACGTTTTGTCAGTTAGTCTAAACATCGGACGGCTGTTGGCTTTCGCGCGATGTGTTCTCCTCTCGTAACCCTTCTTTTCACCATTTACACTGTTGTTGTAAGTTGCTTAGTTTTCGAGATATTTCGATTGCACAACTTGCCCCTACGATCAACTAGCCCCGCCCTGCCCTACTGACATAATGTTATTTGTAGCGTTATCTACTTTTCACTTTAAAAAAAAATGCAAAAATATTTATTATAAATTTATTAATAACAAAGTAGCTTTAATTCCTGATGTCTCCTCTATTAGATAATAGTCACCTTGTAGAAAAATTAACAAATGATAAAATAAATAATTCCAACTTGAATTTTATTTAGAAAAATAAATTACGATTATAGAAGACTACAATGATAAAAAAATTTATTTTCCTTCATTGACATAATCCGTTGAACTAAATGTTGTTTTTTGGCATTGGTCAGGATTGTTAAAGGAGCACTTTTTTAATTTTAAGAAATAATTAATTCACTTAATTTTTGTTGACCGTTTAAAGATAATGTACAATATATAGAGTCATACACTGAAAAAAAAAATTAACTTGATTCGAGAGAAAGATTCTTGAACCAAGAAAATAATTTTGAAGGGGGTAATTGTCTTGAATCAAGACGAAAAATTCTTGAATCAAGTAAAATCTCCTTAAATCTAGATAAATTTATTAGTTCAAGAATTTTTCTACTTAAATCAAGAAGATTAAGTTCTTCAAAATTATATACTTGATTCAAGAACATTTTTTTTTCTGTTTAGAAAATCGAGTGACACCGATTTCTATATACGAGTATCTTGATTTACTTCTAATATTTTTTTAGATACTATGATTACTGAAGAGTGTTATCGTCGGTGAACATTAATGTCGAAGAGATTTACTGTAAGCATTGTGAGGATTGTAATATTGAAAACAACTCTTTATTATGTTATTTATTAATTATACATAGGCATTAAAATTTTTTGGAACAATTTTCATTAAAATTTGAAGTATAATTTATAAAAATAATAATATAATCATTTTTATTTTTGCGCTACAATTGCTACATTGCTATTTAAGAGCAAGAGATACTTATTAAATTATTTTATTCTTTCCGATATCCATACGTATTCCACGCTGAAAAAATTTTCCTTCATTATTATTTAAATTATAATATAAAACTATCAGTAATTTAAAAAAAAAAAAAAAAAAAAAAACATTCATTACCTCTTATGGAATCGTTGCATGATAAAATAGTTGGATACCAATCAGCGGCAGTGTAATTAATTTCTGGTAATTCGCCTCCATAATCCATGGGAAGATGACTCGGAGCTAAATATGCGTGTAGAGAGTTCATTTTCGATCCATGGAAAAACATTCGTTTTCTAAGTTTTTCTCTGGTGAAAGGCTTGAACATATTCCATACAATGTTGAAGAGGAAGGGTTGCTTTACGAAATGTACCTGTAAAATAAAAAATATTAATGATTGTTCTTTTATTTAATTTTAACTGTAAAAATTTTACTTCTTTCAAACGAAGGGGCAAAGCATCTTGAATAAATGATAGTAGTCTCATACTAAATGATGGTGATAACCCCATAACTTGTTTCATTGACAATCCATCGAAATCCATTATAACGACAACACCTCGTACCTGGAATTATAATATAATTATTATTAATAGCAAATTAATAATGACTTGTGGCATTGTAAATTCAATGTAAGTTTGAGCAAGTATTGGTTCTGGTTCAATTTTATAAAGTCGAGTTTTTACTGTATGGTGAGTAGGGAGACGTAAAAAAACCGACTATTTTTTTTTTTTTAGTCTCGAGTGAAAAAATGTTAGTTTTTGATGTTTTAAGAGCTCTCTCCAAAGAACAGCTTAAAAAAAAATTTTTAAAAGGTCGCTCCAAATTTTTTAAAATATCAAAAATCGAATTTTTTTTTTTATTTTTCTTCTCGTTACATCATAATTTTATAGACCAAAAAAAAAAGATTTTCCTGAAAGTTTCAGTTCAAAATGTGAATTTTAAAAGGTCGCTCGTAATTTTTTTTTTTAATTTATTGGTGACTATTTACAGTCGAATCGCGTTATGAGTCCGGCTTGTTTTCTTTGTTTTTTTAACAGACTCGCGTTAATAAGAGAGAGACACAAGGAGGGCTCATAACGCGACTCGACTGTAATTGGATTAGCAATTTTTGGCTCTGAAATTTAAAAAAAATTATGAGCGACCTTTCAAAATTTAAATTTTGAATTGAAACTTTCAGGAACTTATTTTTTTTTGGTCTATAAAATTATGACGTAACGAGAAAAAAAATTTCGATTTTTGACGATTTTTGAAATTTAAAAAAATTTGGAGCGACCTCTTAAAAATTTTTTTTTGAGCTGCTCTGTGGAGAGGACTCTTAAAACATCAAAAACTGACATTTTTTCACTCGAGACTCAAAAAATAAAATAGTCGGTTTCTTTGCGCCACCCTAATGTTGAGTTTCAAAAGTCCTGCACCAAAACAAAAATTGATTTGACCCAAGAAAATATTTAAGAAGATAAACTAGTCTAAAAAAGGCTTTTGAATTCGAAAGTACATACACCAATTAATCAGCATCAGTAAATTAATTGGGATTAAATGAACGTTGGTAGAATAACTTGAACTTATGCTTAATTAAGCGCACAATTTAACTAAGTTCTAAAGTAAAATAAGTCAGTAATTATTCCACTCGATAATTAATATTCTAATTTGCTTACAACTTGATCTCAATAAACCAATGCTTTCATTATACCTAAAACTCAGATTTAGAAATATTTTATGCTATAGACATAATACAAGAAAATTTCAATTATTCAATCATTTTACGATAATTTTAATATACAGATATTGATCATTTTTCATAATTAATTTTAGAATGAAAATTAAGATTTCAATTTACAATAATTAAAACTTGAATATTTAACTTTAAGAAACATTTATTGATGGTAAAAAAGAAAAGAAAATATTTTTGCATGCATTTAAAATTTTTTAATGTAACTATTGTCGTATTCGTTAATATACTTGCTATCATTAATAACTTATCGTTTGAGAGCAAAGTACGATTTACTTGTCTTTGAAATGATATAATCAAGATTATCCAGATGAAGCTTCATAATGTTTGTTCAAATATGATTAAAAATAAATTTTTCGGTGGTAATTACTTTAATTTCTTGCCACTAATCACTGATTAGCTTCATTTAATATCAAATGACTTTACCTGTGATTCCGGTTCTAACATCGCGGCTTCATGTATTAAATAAAATATTCTAAACATTTGGTCAGCTGTCACTTTCGATGGATCCCATGATTTTCCGGCGTTCACTATAAGGACACGTCTTCGTTTATGGTCCCGATCTTTTAGTACATTTACAACGTTATTCTCAAAAATCGCAGTTTTCTCATCATCCGGCATTAAATTATCGAGGAGAGCTGCATTTTTGACCTTAAAATCGGCAATTCTTTGCATCAAAGCATACGCACTTTCTGGATAAAATTTGCAAGGTCGAAGAAATATCAATAAGAATTCATCATCTGTTCTATAATACAAGGTTTTGCTTTCTGAAAGAAAAAAAAAAAATAATAAAATTTATGCTGTGAAAAAATTTTTTATTTCAAATAAGTGTATTATTCCAGATTATTATTTTTCTATTGCGTACTGTAAACAGACTTTGCATGTCAAAGAATGTTACGTAAGGTTAAAAAAATTTTTAAATTATAAATAACAATATGTTATTTTTTTATTTGAATTTATATGCATCATTGAATAACTTTATTATTGACAATTATGTACAAAAATGTTATCAGAATAAGTTCTGAAAAAACAAATCTCTTTGATAATTTTTATCGTAAAAGATTTCACCGAATTGGGAGTAACCAAAGCATCCAAAAATAACTCAACTGATATTACACAATAACAGTCTATCTCACAGTAATAATTCTTTAAAATAATTGAATAATATTCGTTCTACTATTGCATTCCTTTACTCTTTAATAATTAAAATATTCTTTGTCACATAAAAAAAAAATTATACCGTAAAAAAATTTATTTTTCAAAATAATAATTACAATAAACTTTTTACCTTCAAGAAGTTTACGAAGTGTTTCAATGCCATTTTTGACATTTTCTGGGGTTTCTCTAAGTTCAACTTCAGCTAATTTCTTAGTCTCCGCATCAAGAGGTCCAACTTCGAGTTGAAACGCCATCACAATTCGTGAATTAAGAGCTCCTTTTAATTAATAATGTAAGTTATAAGAAGATAATTAATTGAAAATATAGATTTATATATATGAACAACTTTACTAGAGAGACTAAACCTCATAAGAAGACGTCTAAGATTTATCTGGTTGAGTCGTTATATCGGGGAGGCTCTTATTACACATCACGATCTGCGTCTAATCTTTGACCATTACAAAGTCCAATCGAGTCTTTGGGATCCGTAACATTAAATAAATTGTGCATCATCTTCATGACAAATAAGTATAACTGCCAAATAATCACAACACCCTGTGATTACAAAAAAAAATATACAGATACATACAAACTACACGCATTACATTATTGCTTTTAAACTTGTCGCGGTCTGATAAGAAGAAACAAATACATGTATATTACTAATACTTCGATTTATCATTTGTTTATTTTTTTTTAATACATTGCTGTCATTGTTTAATCATCACTCTAAAGATAGTGCCAGTAGCGAGGACAATAAATTCGTATTAACATATGTCATTAATATTAATTAAAATATTTTAATGTACTGAATAATTAAATTTATTAATTTTTTGTTTACTATTTATTATTTAATTAAGATGTCATTTCTCTAATCGATCAATTCAAGTTAGATGACTCCATTTTTTATTTGGTTCGAATGGTAAAAATTATTTGAAGTAGGGTAGTCATAATTTATGTAACTTGAAAATTTTTTATTACGCATCCCCTAAATACATCTCGGAAAGTAAAAGATTTTAACTTCACATTTTAATGCCACAGTATGCTTAAAAATCATAAGAATTTCGAAGAAAAGGTCCAAGTCATTTTTTACGCGTAATTTTTATAACTTCAAAATTTTGCGTCCCATCGTTTTTGAAGTAAAATGTTATCTTTTTGTGCCCAAAAAACTACTCTGAATGCCTCAAACCGCATGAGAGTCGGTTGTTTATAGTTCGGAAGATATTGCAATTCAAAATTTTGAAGAATGGTGTTTTGAAATGCATGATAACTATAACTTTGAGGTTGAAAATTTTTTAAGAGTTTTCGACTTAAATATAGCAGGAACTTCCGGGAATGGCCAGCAGGGTCAACCGTTTTTATGATTTTTTTATTTAAGAAATATATTTTGGTATCGATGTCAGCTTTCCATGGAATCTCTGAACTCTGGTTAGTGGTTTACAGAATAATCTCTTGGTTTCAACTTAATTCGAACCATGATCTACCGTACACATGTTCAATCGATGTTAATTCACACAATTACGCAGCTGCTAAATTTGCTAACTTCAAAAGCATTCAATACATAACTTTTATTATAAATTCTAATATAATATGGGTCATTCCATGTCAAATCAACCAATAGTTGGAATCGATTACCCCTTTTGATTTGGATGAATTTTGGTCAGAAGTTTTCTTTTATCATAAAACGAAGTTCTGCGAAAAGAAAAAAAATAAAAAAATTTTTTTCGAAAGATATGCAAATTCAAAATTTCGCGATTTTTCCAGTTTTTCAATTTTGTTTTTGCAATATCTCGAATGCTATTATAGATACAGGAATATGATCTTTCGTTTGTTTAAAAGGGGACACTTGAGGCTATCGAAAAAAAAATATTTTGGAAAAAAATTTTGAAAAATGCCGAATTCGTTAAATTTTGAATTTTTGAAAATCGTCAAAAATGAAGACCGCCATTAAAATTTTGGCTCAATTTTTTTTGTATGATACCTTGTAATGATCTTAAAAGATCCTGAAATTTTTGGATAGGGGTTTTTTTTTTTTAAATATGAATTTTTGAATTTCGAAAAAAAATTTTTGAATTTCAGAAAAAAATTTTTTTTTGTTTTTTGCAACTTCTATACAAGTTAAAGTTATGCAGATACATTATATTGTAATTTTGAGTATTTAGAAATCAAATGCACGACGTGAAAATATTAAATAATAAATTAATTTCAACTTTTATTCATTTCTTAGACATAATCTTGAAGTCACGCTTAACGCATGATATGATTTTTTATTTTCTTAACGCATGATATATTTTGTCCGTTTCTTCACTTCAATTACAGTTTTTAACCTCAAATAACTCAAACAGATATTAATTTTCTATAAAAATTAGAAATGATTTCATGAGAATATCAATTTTTTTTCGTTCTTTCGAATACTTATTTACTTACGAATTTCTGCACAATCATAGATCCCAATCTCAAATTACAAATTATTCCCATGTTAATAAGACGACAAGAGGCATCAACAACTTTAAATGAAGTAAAAAAAGGACAAGTAACAAATTCTATCATGCGTTAAGGATGACTTATTTTAAGGATGCAAGATTATGTCTAAAAAATAAAAAAAAATTGAAATTAATTTATTATTTAATATTTTCACGTCATGCATTTGATTTCTAAATACTCAAAATTACAATATAATGTATCTGCATAACTTTAACTTGTATAGAAGTTGCAAAAAAAAAAAAAATTTTTTTTCTGAAATTCCAAAATTTTTTTTTTAAATTCAAAAATTCATATTTTTGAAAAAAAAACCCCTATCCAAAAGTTTCAGGATCTTTTAAGATCAATACAAGGTATCATACAAAAAAAATTGAGCCAAAATTTTAATGGTGGTCTTCATTTTTGACGATTTTCAAAAATTCAAAATTTGACAAATTTGGCATTTTTCAAAATTTTTTCCAAAATATTTTTTTTTCAATAGTCCCCAAGTGTCCCCTTTTAAACAAACGAAAGACCATTCCTGTATCTATAATAGCATTCGAGATATTGCAAAAACAAAATTGAAAAATTGGAAAAATCGCGAAATTTTGAATTTGCATATCTTTCGAAAAAAATTTTTTTATTTTTTTTCCTTTGGTAGAACTTCGTTTTATGATAAAAGAAAACTTCTGGCCAAAATTCATCCAAATCGAAAGGGGTCGATTCCAACTATTGGTCGATTTGACATGGAATGACCCATATGTATTTGATTTACTTGAAATAACAAATCATAAAACTTCCATATTTATTGATTAACAGCCATAGTTTGCATACTTCAAGTACAGTCAAGTCTCGTTATGAGTCCTATTAGTGTCTCTCTCATATTAACGCGAGATTGGTTAAAAAAAAAAGAAAACAAAATAGGACTTATAACGAGACTCGTCTGTAATTTAAAATTCAAATTAATTAGAAATAATGGAATTAAGACTAAGAAAAAATTCAAAACGACAATAAAATTAAAATAATTTAATTGATTTTATTAAAGCTAAGATTGAAAAAGATGTCGGGATCTCAAATCAAATATCATATTTCGTGAATATAGTCAGAATAGTTTCCTAGGACGCCAAAACGTGGAGATACGATAAGAACAAAAATCATGGATTTTTGGTAGCGAGAAATTAAAAAGTTTTGATTAGACCATTATTAAAGAAGTTATGAGCAAAAACTGAAAAAAGAGCAAATTTTTCGAAAATTCGATTTTCTTAAACTGATAATAAAAAAATTTTATAATTCGATAAGAAAAATTTTTCGACGGGTACTGAAAAATATCAGAATATTGAGAAAATCAAAAATAAAACTTCTTCAAGCCGTTCGATTTTGCTTGAAATGCCACATATATGAATGTTGACAGTTACATTTTTTTTTGTATTTTCAGTAAATTTTATTGTTTGAAATTAAACTGGAAAATTTATGAAAGTAACATTATTTATCAATTTGCACCACTAATAATATTTGATAAGCATTATTATCCATTTTAATTAATAGGAGTGTTTCAAAAAAAGCTTATGAAGCATTTTATTTCTAAGATATAATGCTATTCACAAAATTACAGGGGTAACGTTACGGTGATTTTTTGTTGCAAAAATTACTTATTTAACTCATTATTCATACATACTAACTATTATTTCTTACACACAGAAAAAAAAATTTACTTTAATCAAGTAAATAATTTTAAAGAATTTCATCTTCTTGATTTGAGTAAAAAAATTCTTAAACTAAGAAATTATTCTTGATTTTAATAAATTTTACTTGATTCAAGAATTTTTCTCTCGATTCAAGTTTTTCAATGCAGTTATGTATTTAGATTTTATTAAATTAAAATTAGTAACTATTTAGGAGTTTCGGCAAAACCACTACTCAAAAAAATTTTTTCGTGTTACACCAATGTACTAAAGAAATGCCAATGCCGCTCTTTTAGCTGCACTTTGCTGCCGCAAAATCGTGGATTACTGAATTACGGAAAAATGTCGCAGGGCCAATGCATAAGTACCGTGGTATTGGTTGTCGTAGGAAATAAGAATATCGTACAATTATCTTTTATTTGTAGTACACGGAGAGAAAAATATGGAAATCATTCCTATAATTTTAATGAAATATTTTCCTATACCATTTTAGGAGCGATTCCTTAAATTATGGGAATTATACCCATAATTTTTGGGAAATGTTACTATAATTATGGGAATGGTTCCTATAATTATAGGAACGATACCTATAATTATAACTGTAATATCGGCATGGTTCCCATAATATATAGGAATGGTTCCCATAATATATAGGAATAGTTTCCATAATATTATAGGAATAGTTTCCATAATATTATAGGAACTATTCCTATAATATTATGGGAACCATTCCCATAATATTATAGGAATGATGCCAATAATATTGGAGTAATTTTTTTCACACAACTGTGGTATTTAATTAATTACTTTTCACTAGATTTATTTTTTTTTGATTAAGTGATTCTTTTTTTATAATATATAAATTGATAAAAAAAGTTATCAGTAATTATATTTATTATTCCCTTGTGGAAATGGTCACGGAAAAAAAAGTCGAAAAAATTATATTAAAGAGTAAATTAGACTATTAAAAGAGTTATCTTTAGTTTAAAATTCTAAGAAAGTCTAAGAAAGTCTAAAAAAGTCTTTTAAACTCTATATAGGTCGTTTTTTTTACTGCGAATTGGCGAAATTTGAAAGACTTAAAAAGACTTTTAAAGACTACGTAAAAAAATTTTTGCAAGCAATAAAAATGTTTTTTTTTTTTTTTTTT
>CAJNRD030001121.1:8096450-8225663 GCA_905319865.3 Cotesia congregata
ATATACAATTCCATGTATAATCATGTATGATTATATATAATCTTGCATGGCTGTGTATAGCTCCATATATAGTTATGTATAATTATATATGATTATATATAACCTTATATACAATTCCATGTATAATCATGTATGATTATATATAACTATATATGATTATATATAACAATATTTAATTATATATTTATTACATCTAATTAATTATTGTGTTAATTTTATGGATAGAGTATTTAATATGGTCCTATGCAATTCTGTGTAACCGATCAAAATGTAAAAAAAATATCTAGATCTAATTTTATGGCTATAACACCAGTGGTCACCCATCCAACTGTTAACCCTGCTCAATGCTGCTTAACTTTGGTGATCTTCGTGCGTCTTGAAGTTTCTGTCTGCTGTGCTGCTGTCTTAGACAATAATGATTCTGTGATCTACTTAATGTATCATATGAGTTTATCATAATTATAATATAAAAATTGATTTTATAATATATTTGGATATTCATAATTCATAATTTATTTATCTTACCGAATTTCATTATGATATAACACTTATTTAAATAATAAAATAAATAATGATTTCACTATTACGTAGTAGCAGAGCAGAAAAAACATTTCATAGGAAATGTGACAAATTTTGTATTTCAGAATTATTTAAACGTAATTATAAATGGTAATTATAAATATCATTTTACACTTTTTGTGATTACCAAAAAAAATTTTTTTTTCACAGAAAAAATTTTTATGTATGTTAATTATATATAAGCATATATAATTATATATAATTATACATGATTATATATGGAATTGTATATGAGGTTATTTATAATCATATATAATTATATATGACTATATATGGAGCAATATACAGCTATGCAAGATTGTACATAGTCTCATATATAATTATATATGCTTATATATAATTAACATATATAAAAATTTTTTCTTTGAAAAAAAATTTTTTTTTGGTAATTACGAAAAGTGTAAAATGATGTTTATAATTACGTTTAAATAATTCTGAAATACAAAATTTGTCACATTTCCTATGAAATGTTTTTTCTGCTCTGCTACTACGTAATAGTGAAATCATTATTTATTTTATTATTTAAATAAGTGTTATATTATAATGAAATTCGGTAAGATGAATAAATTATGAATTATGACTATCCAAATATATTATAAAATCAATTTTTATATTATATTTAAGATGAACTCATATGATGCATTAAGTAGATCTTAGAATCATTATTGTCTAAAATAGCAGCATAGCAGATAGAAACTTTAAGACGCACGGAGATCACCAAAGTTGAGCCGCATTGAGTAGGGTTAGTAGTTGGATGGGTGACCGCTGGTGTTATAGCAGTAAAATTATATACTGACATTTTTTTTTGCATTTTAATTATTTTTAGAGAATCGCGTAGGACCATATTAAATACTTTATCCGTAAAATTAACCCAATAATTAATTAGATGTGATAAATATATAATTAAACATTGTTATATATAGTTATATATAATTATATATAGTTATATATGATTATATATAATTATATATGATTATATTTGGCCATTTTTCATATATAATCATATATAACCAATTTATATATAAATATATATATAATTATATATAAATATTTTTTCTCGGGTATAAATATATGTTATTTGCATTCGATATTTTTGCTACTTTTATATGAGAGGGAGAAGTGTCCATATTTCCACATAATTTATAATTCAGGTTTGTAAATATCTATAACGACGGCTGTCCGTCGTTAATACTTAAAAATTGAACTGAACAGATACTAGCATTCACCAGCTAACTAGTGTTCAAGTTCGATGGTTACCCATCGACCTATCTCGAGGGACGATTTGTCCTTAAAGTGTTAGTGAAGATGGAATAACACCATCCACTTGAAATAAATACACTAGCATCAAAAATATGACCGAAAAAGGCAAGAACGGGATATAAGAATATCTATAATGTTTTAGATTTAGGTTTAACTTTTGGGACCCTACCGAAATAGAACAATATCCTAACCATTCATTATTTTCGAAAGATTAATCTGTAATTATTAAAATAATACAAAAATATTATTAAAAATTTACACGTAAAAGTACGTCATTTATGCGTTACTTTTCCAAATAGTTATGAGAAAACACATCTTGGATCTTGTAATATGAAGAATTTACTTATTCGACCCTACACATACATACATACATACATACATACATACATACATACATACATACATACATACATACATACATACGGACATAGTGATATCCTCGGGAAAATGGTCGAAATTGTTTTCTAGGATCTCAAAACGTGGAGATCTAATGAAATCTCGATTTTCGAAAATCATTGATTTTCTTAGCGGGAAGCTAAAAATAAACAAAAAAAAGAACACCTATCATTCAATAAGTTTAGATTTAATCGTAAATAAATAGAATAATACTAAATGTTTTATTATTCATAACAAAATATTTAGAGTATAAAAAAACGAATTCATAGTGGAATGATTTGAAAGCTATTATTTGAATTTTATCCTTTTTAAAATTTTTTAGTTATTGTATAAAAAACATTTTTCTTAGGAGTGGTTGATAGTTAATTTTCAAACGTATTTTGCTCATGTATAAAATAAAATTTCGAAAAAAGCGTCTCACTCATAGATAGATAATTAAATTATCTATTGAAGAGTGAGCACTTTTTTTGAACATTTTTATTTATTTATGCATAAAATGCTTTTTGAGATTTCATTTGTTATACAAGTGTGACAGAGATCCTTCCGTTTGTCCATTTGTCCAGAAAAAATACTTCTTAAAGATTTCTCTATTAAGAGTCCTCAAAAATAAGGTCGTTACGATGTCACAGTTAGATGTCTTATAAACGTTTTAAAGACGTCTTTAAAAAACCCTCATCAAGAAGTCTGTCTGACTTGTATGCTGGCTGAGAAATCAGAAACATTTAATAAGCATTCAGCTTTTAGTGGCATATTAACAGAAACTGACAGTTGATTTATGTCTAGAGTTAGTAGGCTCCTTCCTGAAAAATAATTATGTAAACAACTTTTATAATTAGGGTATATATTCAGTAGAAATAAATAACGTAATATATTTTATTTTACTTTCAACATCTTTTTTGCGGTTCATTACTAGTTTACAATCAATCATGCTTTCCTTTTTCTGTTCAATTAATGAAGAAATAAAAATTTTTAAAAACTGTAACTAAAGGTTTTATTAAAAATTTTTATTTTTCAAATTCAGCAATTTAAAAAAAGGCGGGATCATAGATGGAGTGAGCAGCATATTTTTTTTCTATTTTATTACATTAAAAATAGAATTATAGACTAAGTAATTGAATTAATAGTTACGTGAATGTTTTTTTTTTTCTTTATAAAGTACTAACTAATTATACCAAGTATAAATAAATGCATAGGTAGTCATAAATTGTATTATTGTATTTTACCTCCGTGATATTGCGTTTCCTGCACATGGATGAGTATACAAAAATATATATACCTACATGCAATACAAAAAATATGCAATGTGTTGACTCATGTCTAGAAGTTTTGTATACACATGTACAGTGCAGATAAATGACGATATTTTTTGATCTATGTATATACTGTTAATTATTAAAAAAATAAATATAATTGGATAAATCAGATAATTTAGCATCAACAAATGTCGAGCTCAGAGTTTATTGCTACAGACACAATTGACGGTGTCTGGCCTTTTTTGCAAAGTGTGAGTATTTTAATTATTTTCTATTATTATTATTATTATTATCATTATTAATTATTGGAATGTTTTTTTTTTTTTTATTATCATAATTATCTCCGATTTCAGAGTACACTTATTATCATAAATGCTTTTTTGCATAATTAATTTATGGAGGTTAAAAAATTTAGGTTATACTGTAATTTTTTAATTTTAAATATTTTTTTGACATTAAAAAATTTTAAAAGACAAAAATTTTTCATCTTATTTGTTTATTTCTTTATGATTGACTTGCTTACAATGAATCGAATATTCGATTATTTTGTGATACTAAAAATAACAGCAATAATTCGGTTTTTAACATCTTATAGAATTATTTCAAAAATATGAAAATTTTTTAAATCTTATAATGGAATGTTATGATTTTCTTTGATTGATTTTACATTATTTGATTTAAAAATATTAAAAATTATTATACGTTTGATATTTTCACTGTAATAAGTAATAAGTTTTTTTAATTCTCATCATGAAAGTACTTTTGTTTTTATTTAACACTTAAGATGGTATGAATAAAAGTTCTATAATTATATTTTTTACAATTCAGAAATGAAGCAACAATTTTTTTAATGATAGCTAGATTTTTTTCCCAATAATTATTTACACTATTAATATTTATCATAATTTTAATTAAATTAATAACAATTTATCTTAACATATTCAGATTGAATGGAAAGACCCATGGCTAGCAATTTTATTAGCGTTTCATGTCGCCGTAACAATGACTGCCTTGATGACCAGAAATCACGCTAACTTCCAGATTATATTATTTCTAATTCTTTGTAAGTAATTTATTAATTAAATATCTGACTACATATTAACGTAATGTTACTTAAATTAAATGTTCAATTTACCCTCAACGTTTTTGAATAAACTTGAATATGAATTCCTTTAATTATTGCAGTACTCTTAGTCTATTTCTCAGAAAGCATAAATGAAGTTGCTGCCAGTAAATGGATGTAAGTACTATATCTGAAATTGATTCTTGAAATACGGACATAACTTTATTTTACTTTTATATTAATAAAACTTCTTTTTATTTCAGGTTATTTTCAAAACAACAATACTTTGATTCTAAAGGCCTTTTTATATCTATAGTATTTTCTGTTCCAATATTAATGAACTGTATGATAATGGTAGTAAGTATACAACAAACTTTCAAGTTGAAAGAGAAAGATAATTTATTTATTCTATAGTGCATATTTATTGAAATCAATTTTAGTAAAAAATATACTAACAGCTCATAACAAAATTATTAATAAAATAGATTTTAAGTTTTTGTTTAATCATTCGCACGTTATTTTAAGTTAATTTAAAAATTCAACTTTTTTTCTATTATTGCTGGTCTAAATTGGTATAAAAAAATAATTTCATCAACAAAGTTTTTTTTTCTAAAATTAGCTTCGTCTATAATTAAAAATGATGACCTTGCCTACAATAATTGATAATTGCAGAGCCTAAAGGGTAGAAGTACCGTTTGTGGACATTTGAAATCCAAATTATTGTATAAATCATTTATGAACGTAATAGCATCATAAATTCTGTTTTTAGGTAGATTTCATAGAAATAAATCTTTTGCATTGGTCCTTATGTCAGAATTTTCTCGGAATTTTGTCGTAATATCACTTAACTAGTCGAGTAAAGCTCAAAAATAACGTTAGTTAAAAAATTTATATATGTATGCATTAGGGTGGTCGTTAAAAATTAAATTTTTTGCGGCGCCCAAAAAAATCCTTCCTTACGAAGAGAAACTACGGGAAAAATTTTGCTTTTTGATTTTAAACAAAAAGAACACGTGCCGACGGGCAATTGAAATTTTTCAATTGAAGATTTTTCGATAAAATTATAGTTTTTTGAAATATTTGTTACGGTATTTAAATTTGGACAAAAAATCATTAAAACAAGCTTGTAGGAATTTAAATTCTCTATAAAAGGGTTTCTTTCGGTTTTATATAAAGTTCATATCTATCGAGATAATCTTATTAATAAATTCATAAACTTCATTAAGTCAGTCATTTTAGCACTAAAAACTTTATTTTTCCAGAAATATGAACAATTTTATAATTTCAATTCACAATAAGTTATTTAAATAGGTCTCGTAAATGATAACAAAGTTATATTTGATATTATTTCCTTATTTTCAAAACGGAAATGTGCAAATTTATTTCTCATAAACTGATTTATCAGTTCCAAGGTTTGAGTATGCTTCCTTTTGTATTTTTTATGTTTCGAGCTCTGTAATCATCCAAAATTTGAATAATAAACTGCTTCTTATCTTCATCTTTCGTGAACAAATCATTGCATTCTCGCATTAATTTTACACCGCGTTCAGCAACATCGTTCACAACTGGTAAATTATTTATAGTGTTCAAACAGGTCTGATAATTTATATTTTCTTGCTAGTTTTCACAATCATCTTTCAACCAAGTTGTATTCATACATAGTTTAAGAAAGAAATTTATTGAAAAAGGATTAACGAACTGTTCTAATCCTTGGTCGAATAATTTTGATACATCTTTTTCAGCTATTGCCAATTTTTTTGAATTATTGATTTGACGACTGTCCTCTGAAGAATAAAGTTCATCATTAGAAGTATCGAACAATTTTTGAACCATTTTTTTTTTTTTTTTTTCGTTTCTTCATCAACACCGTCATCGAATAATGGCATCAAACAGTTTTTTGGAGTTAGGTACCATAAATGAATCAAAATTTTTTTCAAAGCAGCAGAAGACAGTTTTTTGTCAATTGATTAGAAGTTGTCAATCGATTGCGAAAACTGGCAAGAAAATATAAATTATCAGATCTGTTTGAACGCTGTAAATAATTTACCAGTTGTGAACAATGTTGCTGAACGCGATGTAAAATTAATGCAAGAATACAATGAATACTTAAACCTTGGTATTGATAAATCAGTTGATGAGAAATAAATTTGCACATTTTTGTTTTGAAAATAAGGAAATAATATCAAATATAACTTTGTTATAATGTGCAAGGCCTATTTAAATAACTAATTGTGAATAAAAGTTATAAAATTGTTCATATTTCTGAAAAAATAAAGTTTTTAGTGCTAAAATGACTGACTTAATGGAGTTTATGAGTTTATTAATAAGATTATCTGGATAGATATGAGCTTCATTTAAAAACGAAAGAAACCATTTTGTAGAAAATTTAATTTCCTACAAGCTTTTTTTCATGATTTCTTATCCAAATTTAAATACCGTAACAAATATTTCAAAAAACTATAATTTTATCGAAAAATCTTCAATTGCCCGTCGGCACGTGTTCTTTTCGTTTAAAATCAAAAAGCAAAATTTTTCCCGTAGTTTCTCGTCCTGAGGAAGGATTTTTTTGGGCGCCGCAAAAAATTTAATTTTTAACGACCACCCTAGTATGCATATATATATATATATATATATATATATATATTTATATATAACGCGGGATGTTGCCGCGATTGTGTCTACAGTTCTCGACGGATCTAGATGAAATTTGTTACACATATTCTTTAGATAATAACCTTGAATGAGTTCAAAGATGAGCGAAATCCATCCATAAGTTTAGAAATGGCAGCTTATCAAAATTATCAAAATAGTGAAAATCACGTTTTCGGTGACTTCATTGATGTATAACTTTTGGTTGAAAAGAGATGGCTAATTTTTGATGAATTCATGTGAAAGCTCATGAAGTTACCTTTAATTTGACGTATATAACATTGACAAGTTAAGAGTACGTATATAACATTGAAATTTAAGAGTTTTATTGAACCATTTTCAGGCAATGTGTAGTGCGGCCGACTTATGAATGTTTTTCTGTCGAGAATTCGTAACAGATCCCAATGAAATTTAGTATACAAATTCCTTAGACAATTAGCTTGCATGAGCCTTAAAATGAGCGAAATCCTTCGATTAGTTCAGAAATAGTAGCTCTTCAAAATGATCAAAATAGGAGAAATTACGTTTTCGGTGACCTCATTTATCTATAACTTTTAATAGCAAAAAGATAGCCGATTATTGATAAATTTATGTGAAAGCTCATAAAATCACTTCTAATTTGACTACATAACGTTAACTTTTTGATCATTATTAGTTATTTTATCGAAGTTAAGAGTTCAATTGAACCATTTTCAGGCAATGTGTAATACAACCTACTTATGTATGTTAAAATAAATTTCATTCCATGTCAAACGAAAGTTATTAAGACAAGATGATAATTAATTCTATGAAATCTACTTTCCATTTCGGGTATGGCCGAATGGCGTCTTTTTATTAATGTAAGCGTTCAAAAATTCTATGAAAATATTATTTTAACATTACAATTTTCTACATAATCATAGAATTATAAATGCATAATCATTAAATCTGTGTCCAAAACTAGCACTAAGGTGTACAAAACCGGTGGTTCTACCCTATAATCTATTGGTGAAAGTTAAGGTGCCTGGTTCCATTTATTTCAGCCTGCCAATATATTTTTAGTAGTTTTTTATGCTGTAATTATTGAATTATAAATAATAATTCAAGTTTATTCTTCTTTATTTATTAATTAATTTTTCTAGGCAAGTTGGCTTTATCAATCAAGTCAATTAACAACAAATTTAAAAAGAGCTCAACTTCGACAGCGAGCGAAGATACGCCAAACTATTGAAAACCCGCCTACCACGACCAACAAGTCAAAGGACGAATAATTATGATTTCTAGTCAAAAGTAATTGATTACTTATTAAAATAATTATTTAAATTTCAAATATTATCATTCAATAGACAGCGGATTTTACCAACAAGAAAACGTGATTTATTAAGTGTTGACCATCGGAAATATTAATTGAAAAAAAATTCATTTTATATTACATAAGCTTTATTTTAGAATACTAAAATACGTTACTATTTTTAAGTTGTGTTATATTATTATTAATCTACGCAAAAAGAATATATATCATAGGTCATAATAGTAAGATTAATTTAGGAAAGAAAAAAAAAAAACGTGACTTATTAGTTATTAATTGGCACTAAAATCTAGTATGGTACGTAAAAATAGTTTTGTACATTTTTGTCAAGATCGTTGATGTGTAATATTTATAAATTTAAAATCATAGATGATTATTATTTGTGATATTTTAAAAATTAAGTTATTAATTTTATTGTAAATTTTAGTACAGTATTTGTTGGTTCAAATTTATCGACTTGACATCAAAAAATTATTTTATAGATTTTTTAACTTCTCGCTATGAAAATTAATGATTTTCAAATCTGGGAAGTTGTTGGTTTTACCCCAATTGTCGAAAATCAACTTCTCATCAGATATCCAGATTTTGAGTTCCTAGGAAGCAATTCTGATTATTTCTATGAAGATGTTACTATGTATGTACGTAAACTCTTCATAACTTTTGAACGGTTTGACCGATTAAAATACGGTTCCGCGTTGATTGAATCACTTCGGCTTCGCAGATTTTGAGAAATCTCAAAAATAAAATTCTGAAAAAAGGTTATTTTGGGTCAACTTTCAAACTAGAGTATCATTGATATCGATCGACTCCAAAATCGGACGTATCAAGCTAGCAGCGGCAAAACCCATCTTGGACGGATATTATTATTGATTTCTCGGAATCTAAGCAAGCAAGCAACAATAATATTCTAAATAAAGCAACTAATTAGCAACAAATTTAGCACCCCAAATAAATTTTGTTGCTTGAATAATGAGTCAATAAACGAGTCCATGCTAGCTTGATAGACCTTTCAAAACCTAATTAGCTCTTGGCCTCATAAATCAACTTCGATTTTCACAAACCGCATCAAAATCAGTTAATTTGTTCAAAAGATATCGTCTAAAAATATAGAAAGTGTTTTTTTTTCACACACTTCAGAGTTTCTTATCAGATCGTTTTTAAAGACGAATGTTATCTTTTTATGCTTTAAAAAACACATAAAATTCCCGACTATATTAAAATCGGTTGAAAGTTGGTATAAAGTTGTTGTATTGAACTCGAATAGTATAAAACTTTGGAATACGAAATTTTTCGAGCATATTAAGCTCGAATATAACAGAAAGTTTCCGAAATGGCCTGCAGGGTCAACCGTTTTTCGGATTTTTTTTATTAATTTTTGCCGTTATATTTAATACATTCCTAAGAGCATATTTCTTTTTTACAAAAACAAAAAATTGTATTTAATTATCTTTCGATAACTCAAAAAAAATTGATTATTATTATTATTATATCAAATTTAATAATTTATCGAATAAATTGAGTACTTAATTATTTAGTAAACAAGCATCTATATCGCAAGAAAAAAGTAGAGCTAAAAATTTAGTACAACGAATTTTTTTCATAATCTTCTCTATTACGTTGTTAAAAACAATATTGCATCACATTAGTTTTTAATAATACAATAAGTTATGAAATGATACTTGCCTACTAATTGTATAAATTTTTGTGATTTTTTGCATAATATGCCATATGTATTATTGTCAAATCAAATTTTAATAAATATCTATGGATTTATATTTATGAAAATTCTTAATTAAGGACTAACCATATCTGCTTGAATGTAAATTACATTTGTTAACGAAAGTATGAGGTTGTTAAAATTTCTTTATTATTTACATTATCACTCTTATAGCTTCTAATTTAAAATAAACAATTTTAATCACTCATTTATTATTTGTTTTTCTTTTATTCAAATTGATAATTTTACAATGAAATTTATTTATTAACTATTCATTATTATTCCAATTCAGGGAGTTTAAAGTTAGCACACAACTGACATTTTTTTTCTTTTATTAATTGTAAATATTTTTATTTTATTTGGAAATATACCTTGAAATTGAAAAAACCAAAAAATGAGCCTTTAGATTATGAAGAAACAGAAGTGTCTAAACTTTTTATTTTATTTTTTAATTATTAAAAAAAAAATATATTCATAATTGGAAGAAGATGTCAGCTATGTGCTAACTGAAACTCGTTTCAAGTCATTAAAAAATTAATAAAATCGAATGTGAATTAAGAAAACAAAAGAATGATAAAAAATTTAGTTTATTAAGTCTTTTCATTTAAAATAAAATTTTCAGGTATTTTTGCATTCTGTATTATTTAAATTTGGAGGAAATTTTAGTAGAGTTGCCGAGTTAGGTATGATATAGGTCCGCTTATCATGAATGCTGTACCACTTAACCATAGTTATAATAGTCAACTACCATGGAAAATAGAATAGAAAAAAAAAATTGGAAAATCCAAAACAACACGTTGCTAGTGCTCGTTTTACCACGAAAAAAAATCAGTTATAGAATAAAAAACAATAGTAAGAAATGATACTGAAATCAGCCCTGATTAAAAAAAAAGTATTGAAAAGAATTGGTTTTCTAGTCAATCCAATTCTTTTCAATACTTTTTTCGTTGTCTCAATACTTTTTTTTATTCAGGGAGCAGACATCTGAGGGCCAGTTTTTCAATCCGGGATAAAAATTTATCCAGGATAAAATTATTATTGCCAGTATATTTATATATATATATATATATATATATATATATGAAATATATAGATATATTTTATCATTGGATAAAATTTTATCCTGGATTGAAAAACTGACCCTTACAGTTTTTGCTATTTTTATAACCAATCATTACAAAAAATATAATTTAAAAAATTCGCACTTTTAATTTTTTTTTATTTTGAAATGAGGAATTTTTACGGAAATTAACTTAGCAGACATTTATTAATTAAAAAATTTTTTTTAATAAATAAATTATAGCAAAAAAAAATTACAAGAAAAAATTGACACGTAGAAATTTTGAAAAATTAAAAATACGATTTTTTTAAAATAAGTTTTTGGAACTAATTTGTTTGTTAAAAAAAAATTAAAAAATTATCAAGTGACTGCTAACTTTAATGTCATGGAATTTTTTGCTAAATTTTTGAAGTATCATTCAATTGTTATAAAAATCTAAAAAATTGTTAATGTCTGTTAGATTCAATATCATTAATAAAAAGGATAAAAAAATTGAAATTGAATTTGGCGCTCTAAATACGAGCGCGTATTGAGCCTGCGAACGTGATATACACAGTCGTTATTTATTTTGTAATATGTCAGAAAAGTGAGTATAAGAAACGCTTTCGATATAAATAAGGACATCATACACCACTTTAATATACTTAGATTATTATGTCAGTTTTAAGAGTTTTTAAATTTATTTATTATAGAAAACGCAAAGAATTTGAATAGCTATTTTTCATACAGTTCTTTCTCAGAAATTTAGAACCTCTTAAAAAAAAAAAAAAAAAAATGAGACTGAATTAATAATATTTGTAAATAGTTGTCGTGTCTCTTGTAAACCAAATTATTCATTGCTGTCACTGGTTTTTTGGGCTACAACTTTGTTTATCAATAAAATTAATCCACAAATTACACGAAGAATAATCACAGTTGAATTATCTACATGTTATTATAGTGGTTTGTCTATTTTTTCGGCTGAAAACAGTGTAATGGAACTTTTTGTGAGAAATTTTAATTAACTTATGCTTATTTTTATATTATTACTTAGTTTAAATTTTTCGCACCCTCTAACTAGTGGCGCCATCATTACAAGTTTCGAAAACGAATGTCGCCATTTTGTTTTGAACGTGTCACTAACTTCAGGATTTTTCTCGGCGTTACTGTTTACCGGCCTGAGAGTTAATGTGTGGTGTTCAGAGTGTTTGCAGTTCGCATTGAGTCTAACAACCTCTTTCATTGAATTTGTGTTGAATAATTTTTTTTTTTTTTAACCACTAAAGTATAAAGTTAGTTTTAAATAAACAAGTTGAAATTCAATTGTCATAATTGACAATATTAACAATATTAACAATTAAAAACAATAATAATAAAATAATAGTTGATAATAAAATAAATAAAGTAATAATAATTAACCCAACAAAAATGGATAACCCTGAGGAAGTGTTACAAGCTCTCGATGAATTTTCTAAAATGCGACCATCTGAAATTCCACGTGAACTTGAAGATTATCTTTGTTTTGTTGCTAAAACTGGTGATCCAGTATATCAATGGTCATTAATAAAACCATTATTTCGTGAAAAATTAGTACGTGTGATGACGGATTTTTATGAAAATTGTCCGGCGCTTGATTTGGCATCAAGCCCAAATCTTGAGCATTTCAATTACGACATTATGAAATGCAATCTTCTTGAACTTTTGGAATCATTTGCAAATGCTCCCTTTACTGTTCAAAGAATATGTGAATTATTGACATCGCCACGTAAAGAATATAACCGTGTTGATAAGTTTATGCGAGCCATTGAAAAAAATATACTTGTTGTGTCAACAAAAGAACCTGGTCCAGCAGCAAGACGAAGCGAAAACGGTGAGAGTATATTGAATGGATCTATTGACGACGATGATAATATTACTCCTAACAATCAATCCTCCCAAGAAGTTGAAATGGAATCTTGGGTTAAAGATTGCACTGGTGACGCTAACTCATCATCACTTACACCAACAGACCATGATCAATCATTAGTTGATACTATTTCACCATCAAATAAAATATTAACTAAAGATGTTAATACTAATAATCCATCGACTGAAGACAGTAGTAATTTATCAATTCAAGATAATAACAAGGACCAGTCATCAAGATTAGAAATGACGGTCTCCGGTTTTATATCTGCTGCTCACGATTTGTCAAGTACCCCATTAATAACAACTCCCAACTCTGTTCACGACACAATCACTACTGTTAATAATCTTTCTAACTCGACAGATCAGATATCATCAATCAATGATGTTTCCGAAGCAATCATCAATGAGGATACCAGCTCTCAACCAAGTTTGGATACCGAAAATGACAACAACTCTGAATCAAACTCCAATAAAAAGCTCCAAACAACATTTGAATCTAAAGATTTTGCTGGTAAATTAAATAATGAACTTGCTGATAAGTTTTACACTGGTAGTAATTATAAAACTGAAGCTGAATCGATAATTAAAAATGATGATTTAAGTAAGTCCATTGATGAAAAATTACACCAAAACTTGAAAGATGATAATTCTAAATCGGATGATGAGTCTAAATCATGTTACGAGAGTAATTTGGAATCAGAAACACCGGAAAAACGTCCACGTTTAGACGCTGACATCGATGAAGTGAAAAATAATAAAATTGATAATAATCGTAGTTTTTCAGTGGTTTCATCTCAAGACGAAACTGAAACAAACGACAGTAGTAGATTAATTGTCAGTGATACGGCAATTAAGAGTGACAAAACAGATAATTTATTAGGTAGTGACAGAAATGATCAGGAATTACAGTCTGCGGAATCATGTTCACATGAATTACAACCAGAAGCAACATTTGTAGCTGAACAGGCGCCAAAATTAACATCTGATGATTCAAAAAGTAACCCAGAAAAATCAAATGAAGAAACCACAACAGAAGCACAAGAATGCCAAGAGGATACTCCAAAACCAATTATTGAAGAACCTCCATCAGAATCATCATCGTCTTCATCTTTCTCTTCGTCAATGTCGTCACCATCGTCTTCATTAAATGAAACCACACAAGAGAGTTCAAAGGCTGATGATAAACAAAATAGTAGTGTTGTTATTCAAGAAGCTATGGATGATGACAATAAGTTATTTAGTAATGCATCAATTAACGATCCTATTCCAATTATTGAAGAACCTAAAGATGAATTAACTGTACCAGGTACTCAATTAGAAATATCTGATTATACAAAAACTGATTCTGATGTTCCTGCTGATTCTGGTACTAAAGACAATCCCGATAATACTGAAATACAAACACAAGCTGAATCAGAAGAATTAAAAGTAGAAGATAAAAATTTAGTTAATTTAGATGGCAAGAATGATGCTGTTGCTGTGGCTGTGGCTGCTACTGTTTCTGCCGCTGATGATTTGAATAACATGTTACCTACCATTCCGGATTTGTCAAATACTCCAATGGAGAAAGAAGAATCAATGGAAAGCGAATCAATGGAAGTTGATAATGAAGAACCTAATCCAGTATTTGAACAAGACGAACCAATGGAACAAGAAAGTGGAGATCAGATAAGAAGTTAATAAATATATATCTATATATGTATATATTCTATACATATATGCATATATTTATATAAATATTTCATGACTTATTATTTTTTTACCGTGGCTTAAATCCATTGACATTTGAATGAAAATAAAATATTAAATTTTTGACATAAATTTTTCATAAAACTTACTGGATACATTACTCATTATCAATTAATATATTAATACTAATATTTTTAATATTCTATCAGTTAAAATCAATTGTTTATAAGAATTAATTTACTTCAAGACACGTGCCCCGAAATTTTCAATTATTTGTGTTTGTAGTTTTTTTCATAAATTATTTGTTTGATGTATGTAGTTTAATTATTTATTATACGATAGAATTATATAAAAATAGATCTTTCTTACTAATATTAGTTAATAAAGTTGTCAATGGTTTCATATGATAATAAAAAAAAAAAAAAAAGAAAAAACGCGCCAGAAATCGGCAGTACAATAGTAAAACCTCGTATTTCTCTTTTAAAAAATACATAGAGGATGCGTGGTTTTACCAAAATGCCATTAACTTTAATGTCACTGCCTGAAAATTTTTTTAAATCAGTAAATAATAAAAAATGGAATACTTGAAATTAAAAAAAAAAAAAAATAAAAACAGTAGTAATTAAACTTATAAATATTTGACAAAAATAAATCATGAAAGATGTTACGTTAATAGTTATGTAAAATGGAATTAATTGCTATCAATAAAGGGGTACACGTAATATTAAATATAATTATAAATAAAAATTAAGTAATAAAAATACGTTAGTAAAATTAATTTAAGTGTATATTAACTGTGTATAGGTAAAATATATGCAGATTATTAATAAAAATTAAAAAATAAACATGATTTTTTTAATTATTACGTAGATTAATTAATTAGTCTGTAAAATAAAAAAAACATTTCCATTTAATTTGTCAAGTTTTTTATATAAATAATTTTAAACATATATTTATAATTTTACATTCCACCACATCCAATTTACATTATAATAAAAATGTTAATTTAATCAATAATTTATTTGAACGTCTGATGCTGAACTAATTTTTTAAATAATCCATTATTAATCAAAATTAATTCATTATAATTACCAGTTTCAACGACCTGACCTTTATCAATAACCGCAATTTTATCAGAATTTTTGATAGTACTCAATCGATGAGCTATCGTTAATACCGTTCGTCCTCGAGTAGCCCGTTCTAATGCTTCTTGAACATAATTTTCACTTTCAGCGTCTAATGCACTTGTAGCTTCGTCCAAAACCAAAATTTTCGGATTCTACAACAAGGTAAGTATGTTATTATTATTATTATTATTATTATTATTTCCGAAGATCGGTGTTTTCACTAATTGAAGAGTTTATATTTTTTTCAAAGCCATTATCCCCGATCCAAATTGATGTTATGACTAATTTAATTTTCATTAAATTTTTATTTATTAAATTTATTTACACCACATTATTACCGGTACGAGCACTCATACCGTCTTCAGGTGAATATATCCAATAATTAGAAATTTAAATTATTTAATTAAGAATATGCAAAGAATTTATTTTTATTTACTCAGTGAAACTTAATTTGGTTACCGAAAAAATTATTATTATTATTATTATTATTATTATTATTTTCAAACACATGTGATAAATATATGTAATATAATCTTACTTTTATTAAAGCTCTTGCAATAGCAACTCTTTGTCGTTGTCCACCACTCAAAGTAACCCCTCGCTCTCCAACGACAGTGTCCAATCCTTCAGTCATTCTTCGAGTAAATTCTAAAACGTTTGCAAGTTTCGCTGCATCCATAATATCTTTATCGTTTGCATCATTACTTCCGTATCTTATATTTTCTTTAATTGTACCGTTAAATAAAATAGGCTCTTGGGATACAAATCCGATTTGTGATTTAACCCAAGATGGATTTAATTCTTTAATATTATGATTGTCCAATAGAATATCACCTGAATTAGGATCGTACAAACGTAGTAATAATAAAGCGACTGTTGATTTTCCAGAACCCGATGGACCAACAATAGCGTTAACCGAACCCGCGGATAAGTTTAATGAAAAATTATTTAATATCCAACAATCATCTCTAGTTGGATATTTGAAACAAATATTATCAAATTTAATATCACCAGTAAGTGGTGAATCTAAAATTTTTCCACCTTCAATTGGTATTTTTGGAACACGATCAATAAACTCAAAAAGTCTTGTACTTGCACCTAACGCTCGATTTAATTCTGTGTAAAAATTCGAAATACCGCTTAATGAAATACCTGTATAAGCAGCATACAATAAAAATGCACTGAGATTACCAACAGTTATTGTTGACTCTGACATCATAACACCACCATAATATAATACAGATAAAATAATAGCATTACCCGTAAGCCCAGTTAATCCAAAAAATATCCCTCTATAAAAGCTTTCTTTATAACATAAATTTAATAAATCATCTAGTTTTGAGCTATAACGCTTTATCTCATTATTTTCCTGTGCAAACGCTTTAACTGTTCTTATATTACTTATTTTTTCTTCAGCTGTTGTTGCTAATATTGCTAAACTATTTTGTACGTCTTTTGATATTTTTTTAACAAAACGACCGTATACTATTGCTAAACCTGTTATCGGTGGAACAATTGCTAGTCCAACACATGCAAGCTGTGGCGATACGTAAAACATCATTGATACACCAGCTAATGTCATGATTGATGAACGCAAACCATCCGATATATTACTTGTTACAGCAGCACTAACTAATTGTGCGTCACCTAAAATAAAAATAAAATTTTTTACAGTAAAGTTAATAATTATAAGTAAAAAATATTTAATTTTTGTCATCATCCAATAAAAGGAGCCGGTTTAAGTGATTAAGTAATCAAATTTTTGTAATTTATTAAGTATTCCAAAAACTAAAAAATTGATATGTATGTATGACTGTAATTTTTTAATTTATCATAGATTTTTTTTTATAAAAATTAATCTAGCAGACATGTGTTAATTTTAAGAATTTTTTTTAACAAATAAATTACGGCAAAAAAATGATAAAAAAAATTTTACATGTAGAAATTAAAAAAAATTGAAGATGTAATTTTTTTGAGCAAATTTGGTGTTTAAAAAATGTTTTTAAATGGTGAAGTGACTGCTAACTTATATGTCATATTTGTTTTTCATAATTTTTGTTGAAGAATTTTCACGAAATAAAAATTATATTCAAATTTCAACAACTATTCAAGTAAAATAACAAATCGCGAGAACTCGGTTAATTTTATCAACAGCTTTTAGTAAAGCGGAAAGTCGCAAACAACTGAAACTTTTAAAATTACAAAAATATTTATGACACTGAAATTGGAAGACAAGTAAAAATTTTTGATTTTTTTTATTAATTAAATTACAACTAAAAAGATATTTATAAAGAATTGCACTTATAGTTTTTAAAGTTTTTTACATGTGACAATTTTTTTTTTTTTTTAATTACAAAACAATGAAATATTTACTATTTTCACTGTGATAAAATGACATAAAATAGTTATCTTTATTTAATACTTGAAAATTTTTTTTACCAGCATCTACTGATAAAAAATACTCAAAATAAATTATTTATTTAGAATTTTTTTCAAATTTTTGAAATAATGCCATAAGTATTATACCTATTTGAATATTTTTACAAATTAAAAAAAATAATTACCAGTCAGCCTTCCAACTAATTCACCGGTGCTTATTTTATCAAACATTCCTGTTTCTTGACTCAGTATTGACGAATAAGCTTTTTTACGTAAACTTTGAGTTATCCGATGTCCAGAAGTTGACATAAAGTATATCCTCCCAAAATTGCATATTCCACCAATAATAAACACCCCGAGTAATAATAAACTTATTTTCTTCAAATTTTCTCTCATTCTATCTGTGTCTTCAGTGTATATTACATCGATTATTTTTCCTAAACAAAACGGCACAGCCATTGTCACTGTTGATGATATCAACAGCAATGTTATTGCACCAGTAAGTTTCCATTTTTCTGGTTTTGCTAATGAAAACAGTCGCCTTATTTCCGACTTTTTTGCAGTAATATTTTTTACTGCTACACCGTTTTTAACACCATTTAATTTAACTTTAGGTGTATTGCTAGAATTTAATCTTAAAATATTTATATTTTTTATTTTATATACATTATTGTTATTTATCCTCAATGTATGATAATAACAATTTAATGGAATATCTATTTTTATACGTTGAAATTTACGTAAAAATTTAACACAAGTTATCATTTTACCTGATTGTGTCATCTTTTTTTATTGATTATTATTATTATTATTTCATAAATACTCATTTAATTATTTAATAAATTTTTTTTCTCTTGCCATTTGATTCTGAAAATTAAAATAGAAAAACACTTGTCATTGTTAAACTGTTGATTTAATTTATTGAGTTTCAATTAGATTAAATAATACTTACTGACGTAATTTTTAGGTTGTAAATAAATTATTTAATAATTATGTTAATAAATAAAAATAAAATACTCACTTTTCAAAATGGATATTTAATATTTATTATTAAACATTTTAATTTATCCCTCATATACACTTATTTTTTTTTTTATTTCATGATTTCATTGTCGAGGTTATATACCGATTTCTCTGAATAAACATCTACATTTGCGTTCATATATATTTACCTATAGCTAAAGTAGTTAATTATGCATATCACACTATATATCTATATCATTTATTCATACCACTTGATGTCTGTTTTTCAACTTTCTTCGATAAAATTATGTTAAATATATTTATAAGTTTATCGCGAACAGTGTAAAAACTTTTCTACATACAAAAAAATTATAATTAAATTAAATCTAAAAATACTTTTTGCTTGAATAATTTATTACTCATTTATCCGCCCATTAAAAGTATTGTTTTAAATATTTTTATTTTATTGCTCAACAATCAAAATAATCATCAATAAAATATTGCGGTAATTAAAAGTACATTTGACAGGATAAAAATTAAAATATTTATTATGAAATGTGATCAGCTGAAAAAAAAAAAAATTTTTTTTCAGGCAGCATTTAATTTTATGTATTTTACATGATATACTTGATACAAATTGAAATTAAATTGAAAGTTGTGAGAAGTCATTGTAGGACCTGGATTACTCCTCCATGTCCAGGTCCCCGAGTTCATCTTCTAAACCTTCTAAATCGTCTTCCGTAAAGAGATTTTCATTGATTGCCAATGCACCAGCACCTTCTCCAACTACAGTCACTGTAATAAATAATAAAAATATTATATGTTTTATAATTTAGATACAAATAAGTTTAAGGACAAATATTAATTTACCGGAAGATTCACCATTAACTTGATCGCTTTTAGATTCAGTAACGGTACTCTTCAATCTATCAGATTGAGCAATTGTAATTCCAGCAGTATCTAATTCGCTAACTTCCAATGCTAATTGATCCATATCGAGCTCACGGTACTCAATGTTTTCTGGGTCTTCTTCATGCAATGCATAGCTGTCGATAGCTTCGTCACCATCATCAATACCTATTAAAAAATTTTGTAGTTAATAATAAATATTCTAGTAAGCATTCAAAAATACATAAAAAAAAAAAAATTACCATCTCCTGCAGCAAGCTCTGGATTAAAGGAAAACATCTCACGACCTGATATACCAACTTGTCGACCAGCTTTGAAATCACTACGTTTTTTCTCTTCATCTTTTTCAGCTTTTTCTTTCTTTTCTCTCAACTTACGCTTCTTCCAAGCTAAGAAAGTCTCTAGCGTTATTCTCGTCTATTAACAAAGTATTAATCAAATAATAAGTTCAAATTATAATTAATTTATACTTTTTAAAATTGAATCAATGTGTATCTACTATTTCACATTAATAACTATCCTAAGAATTTAAATCATTGATTTGAAAATTTTTTCACTTGATTCAATTTTAGTAAGTATATTGAATAATTAAAAGCAAATTGATAATTTAGTTAATTACTTGATTAGGTCCTAGATTAGCGCGCTCTCTTTCAATCAAATCTTCAAGAGAAATTTCATCCTTTTTATCTTCTTTTTTCTTGTCTTTTTTAAGAACGAAACCTGGTGGTAGTGCATGTCTGTAAATACATTTTGCTTTTAAAGGACATTCCCAAAACCATCCATACTTGGATTTCTCCACAGCTTCCAAGAAATATTTGCAAATCTATAAGTATCATAAAACAATTAATATCCAAGTTAATAAGAATAAAATAATTTAGTTTTTAATCTTTCTAGAAATTTGAATAGCGTACAACACGTGCGCTTTAATTTTATCTAATGATGAATCGTGTCGTATTTTTTTACGAGTTTCGGCTAATGACTAACTTTAAAATTTTTATGTATTTTTATTTAGAAGATAAAATTATTTATTTTAACATATTCATAATATTAATAAAAAAAGTCGTGTACTCTAACTTCTTGCTCCGATCTATGTGGTTAGTAAAAACGAGCAATTTTCTTATTTTGCACAAATAAAACAAATACAATAAAAAATATCAATTTCTAATTAAAAAATTGGTTGAAACCAGTGTTAACAATGACGAACATTTAAGGGGTTATATACAGTTAGAATTTTCAAAAAATCGATTTTTTTTAATTTTATTTTCTTAATGTACATATATTTAAGAATACACACAGAAAATTTCATATCGTTCCGGTGAATATTTTCGAAGTTACACGCAAATAAAAAAAAAAATTTGTATCTTATGCAAAGTGCTTTTCAAACTTTAAACGCGTTTTTCTCAAAATGGAGTTTACAAAATCGGTGACCAACATTACTCAAAAACGGCTAAACCGATAAGTCTCAAATTTTAACACGAGCTTCTTAAATATAATTTTTAGTAATTAATCGAAGATTTTTTCTTACCAATAAATATTTTTTTTTTTATAAATAATTTAAGGCCAAAATTTTGGTCAAAAATCGATTTTTTTTTTTTTTGAGAAACCGCCATTTTGTCAAAAAAATTTATTTTGCTTATTCCTTCGATTAATTACTAGATTTAACATCACTTTAACGAAATCTGTTCGGTTTTTTAATTTCAGAGATATAGTAGTCACCGCAAAACATCTTTTTTGAGAGGAGCTCCCGGAGATCAGCTGTAGCTCCTTTCCAAATAAATATTTTTACTAATACTAAGTCTTAAAATATAGTTAATAGATACCATAATATGTGCACAAATTTTTAGATCAATAAATTAAAAATTTTCTCAGAAAAAATTCTGGAAAATTTGCTTTTTTTCGGCCTTCTAACTGCATATAACCCCTCAATAAATCTAATAATTCCGTCAATTTTTAGGTAATGAAAAAATAGATATTCAGAATAACTTACAATATCAGTAGTAGGTCTAACACCTCCACTACCGTGTTTTTTTTCAACAACTTCCTTTAATTTATCTTCATCCCATTTATCCATTGTATCTGCTTCCTTGTCATCATCTCTCATATCACAGTACAATGATCTTTTTTCAGCTTTACGTTCAACAGTTAAATCATGAGAAAATTTACATTTATCGCCTTTAGTACATTGGCCTTGTTTGAAAAATGCACATACTACGGACTTTGGATCAGTACCTTGAATAGTTAATAATTTCAAATTTAAAACAGTTAATAATCAAATCCAACTAATTGAGTAAATACTTAAAGAAATAAACCAATAAAAACCTTTGTCAACTTTTTGCACAGGTTTAAATAGAAGAGCCAGCTCTTGTTGTTCTTTTAATTTCTTTTCTTTGTCAAGTTTTTTTGGATCATCTTTCTTAGATCCAGGTTTCACCTGCTTTTCTACTTGCTGAATGAATTTTTGTTGTTTAGCACCTTTTTTGTTTTTCAATCCAAATGTCTTATCCTAGAATAAAAAGTTTTTCATGTAAATTTGATCATTCAACATATGTGAAAATGAATGCATTATAATTATGTATTTATTATTTTTTCCTATTTAATTCAATGTTACAGTAAATAATGTAGCGTACGTGTATGGTAATATGTGTATATTATGAACATACCTCAATAACTTTTTCTTTTTTCTTCAACTCTGTTTTTTTACTTGGAGCCGGTGCCTTTTTTGGCGGCATTTTTAGTTTGAGTTTTTACTTTATTATAATTTAATTAAAAAAATTTAACACGCTTTATCGGACCGATTTTGAGTGAAAATGAGCTAATAGCCCGAAAAACCATATGAGATTTTTTTGGATGCCATGCCAATGAAAAATGTCAATAGTGACATCTAACAGTTTCTATTCTCACCTAATAATAATGACTACGTGAGTTTTTACACATATAAATAATCAATTATATGTTCGAAACTGCAACTCAATGAATTTATTTATCAACTTTGTCTAATTGAACAATTAGATAACTAATAGACATTGTTTTTGATTTTCTTGGTATTGTCACTGGTAATTAATGAGCATATATATTATACTGTATGATACATGATGTAGTTATTATTATTATTATAAATTTACAGTGCTACCAATGAAGCAATTCCATACGGCAGAAGTTCAGTCGGTAAAATTTGTGTGAGCGCGTGGAAGTATATGGGGCATTCCACGCCAAATCAACCACTTTTGACCCTGACCCCTTTTGATTTGGCTGAAAGTTTACCATTCTTTTCTACTCTATCAAAAACGTCTCTCATAATTTTTTCAAATTTTTTTACCCAACCAAAAAAAAGTCACGAATTTTTCAAAAAAACCGCTTTTTTATTTTTAAATTGCCATAACTTTTTCAAAAATTCGCTTATCGGGACGTTTATTTTTTCAAAATTTTTGTTTTTTAATACACTTTTGAAAATAAAAAAAAAATTTGATAGAGATTATTCAAACCTATCTTCATCGTTATTGATGAACTACTTAAATCTTCAGTCGGTAAGCTAGAATGGGATTGTTCTATTTACAGTTCCCTCTAAATCTGTCCGGTTATATAATAACAGTACAGGGAGAAAGAAGAGAAGGTACATTTTGTGGTCTAAGCTGGAAAAAATAAGCGGTGAAGTAGGGTCTTTAGAAATAAGTAGTTTTGCGGACGCCACCCAGTGCTTGAAAATTGAACTTACTGAGTGAGTATGATAAAAATTATTTGGCCTAAATTTTAGAGTTATGAATAACCTTAAACGCTGTGCGCTCTGAGGCGTGCAATGACCAATACAATCTTATTTATCGAGACATTTTAATAAATCGATTTAAATGTGCACAAAATCTATTATTTATATATTCATACTTATATGAGGTTTTTTTTTTCAAAATTTTTTTTTTTAAATTTTTTTTTTGGAAAAAAATATAAAAAAATTCTTTAAAGCTATCTTCATCGTTATTTTTAAAATTTTCAGAAATAACTCCGAATTTTTTGATGAATAACATTTTTAGTTTTTTTTTTCTTTTTCTCATTCTAAACTTTGACATTTTTTATAGATATCATGAAATTTCCAGAAAGGTGTTTTTCCGATTTTTATTTTTTCTTTTCAATTAAAAAAAAAATTTTTTTTCTTTTGTCGTATTTTTCATAACATCGGTCCAAAAATTTACGGGAATCCTCGAATTTTTTTCCAAAAAGAACATTTACTAACAAAAATTTTGAAAAAAAAACGTCCCGATAAGCCAATTTTTGAAAAAGTTATGGCAATTTAAAAATAAAAAAGCGGTTTTTTTGAAAAATTCGGAACTTTTTTTTGGTTGGGTAAAAAAATTTGAAAAAATTATGAGAGACGTTTTTGATAGGGTAGAAAAGGATGGTAAACTTTCAGCCAAATCAAAAGGGGTCAGGGTCAAAAGTGCTTGATTTAGCGTGGAATGCCCCATATGTATGTATGTACATACGTTTGGTAGATGTGTATGATGTCCGATAGTGTGTGTGTTTTCCTCTGCAGAACATAGATTATTGCGACATCTTGTAGAATTTATTATTTTAACTTTCAAATAATTCTTTCATAAAACTTTTAAGCAACAACAATAACGTTAATAAATAATAGTTTGAGAAACAAACTTTAATAGAAAATCCAACTAAAAAGTAGAAATTAATTTTCAATAAGTTTAAAATAAAAATAGTGATTGAAAAAAAAAAATTCATTTTATCGTAAAAATGCGTAGAATGCTTGGTGTCAATTATTGTATTTTGTTCTAAATATTTTATTGACATATATTAGTAAAAAAAAAGTCATGCGAATATCTTTGAAAGCATCCTACGCTTTTTTACAATAAAATGATTTTTTTTGTTAATCACTCTATTTTTATTATACTACTGAAATTAACAGACCTCTGACAATTTTTAGAATTTTATTCAACAAACAATTTATTGCAAACAAAACTTTGAATAAACATTTGACATGCAAAAATCTTAGAAAACTATTAATGCATTAACTTTTTTATGGTTCTATGTCTTTTTATCGGTAATCATTTCTCATGCAATAATTTCTCGTGACTAAAAAGAATCTTTACTAAAATTTCTCATAAAACAAAAATATATCTTTACGAAAATTTCTCATAAAACCAGAATATATCTTTCCTAAAATTTCTTATAAAACAAAAATATATCTTTATGAAAATTTCTCATAAAACAAATACATATCTAATTTTGAATCTTGGGGTATAGCACGAACGAACGTAATCACGTAGCGCCCTTTTAACAAGATTTCAATGTGTATTTACTAAAAAATATGCCAACACACACGCACGTATTTATGTATAGTAATAATTTGTTTCTTTTCAAATGGGGGGCTTTGCTCTCCAACTCCGCTGTTAATTTTTGCATGAGAAATTTTTATCAGATTAATTATTGCAGGATTCACTTTGGCTTCGCTTCCCCCAACCCCCACCGGGGCTTCACCCCGGACCCCGCTGTTAATTTTTGCATATGAAATTTTTGTCGGATTAATTATTATAGGATTAATTTTAGCAAAAATTAATTATGATGTTGATAAATATTTAACTGATAATTTATTACTGAGAAATTATGACCTGAGAAATTTTGTCTTGATAAATAAGAGACCGTTACCCTTTTTTATGAAGTATATTTTTTCGGTACTAATTTACTTTTTAAGTTAAATTAAAAATTATCAGATGTCTGCTGAGTTCAGAATCATACTTTTATTTTAAACTTATTGAAAATTAATTTCTATTTTTTAATTGGTTTTTCTATTAAAGCGAGTTTTTAGTTTTTTAAACTATTATTTATTTTTTACTTTTTAGTTCGATTTACCATTAATTTAAAACGGGGTTTTTTATTTTTTTTTTTTAACTATAATATAATTAATTAAGTTTGTAACTACCTCACTGTGACAATAGTGGGTATTTGCGCGCCTGCTACCTTTTTTAGATGTGATAACCGTTTCTTAAACTCTCGTTTCGGTTAATTTACACGTGTACTTGATGCAAGACTCTACCGTTTTCGGATATAATAAAAATTTCTAATCATGAAGATCCTGGCCAGGATAAACATTCAATTATTGCATTATCATAGGTCCTTTATAAATGTGCAAAGTTTTAATTTAATCCGAGGTTTTGATTACTGATATTTAATTAGTAGGGCCCGGAAAATAGGTCAACTTCCGTGTCCTATTAATTAGTTCTCTCGTTATGCCTTATAAATTTGCCGCTCACAGAGGAATCCAAGTTATTTTAGCGCGTGGTCAAACCTATTATTTATCACTATGGTTTATACGCTTATTTGAAGTGTTCGTACATCTCAGTTGTTTGTATTGTTTATTAATTAATTTCTAAAACGAAAAAATAGTTAACTTTCAAAAGAAGAGAGAAATAATATTTACATCTTTACTAATAGTATTTATACCTTTATACCCTCTATAGTGTATAAAAATTGTAAATAAATTCATGAAATATTTATTATCAATAGTTGATAATTGTACAAACTTATTCTACATCACTAATAAACTAAGCACATAAATCACTTACCTTTGAAAATTCAATCCGAAAATAAAAATAATAATAAATCATTTCGTAAGATAAAAAATAGTGAAAACAATGATAGTCCAAATTTGATTCACGGTATTCTTAAATTCAATCCATGTAAAGTTATTCATTTAAATAAGAAAAAAAAACTAGATAGATTAATAAAAAAAATAAATTAATTAATTATCTAATAAATTAACTAATTAAATCATGTTAGTTGGTATTTTTTTTTTATTCATTAGAAATCTATCCGAAAACTATAAAACTCAGAGTATATAATAAATATTAACCATTAAAAAATCAAAATTTACAGACAATTAACGAGTTTTATACAGTTTTAAGAATAAAAGTGATCGACTTGTTTTTGAATATTCATTACAGAAATTTGGGCTGAAAAAATGACTTTACAAATTCGGCTTATACAAAGCTAATATTACCAAAGTGAATAATATAAAATATCATTGATTTTTTTTTTTCCATTGTCGCATTAAACATAGGTTTTTAGGAGTTTTATTATTCTAAAACAATATATTCCAATTCTTTAAGGAATCATTCTGGTTTGTTACTTTTGAAAAAATTATTTTTTTTTACATTTTTTGAAAGTACATATATCTACAAGTATTGTGTTAAAATTTCTAAGTGATCGGACCACTGTAACTATATTATTTTACGAGGTTTATGTGGATTTTTGAGTGAAAAAAAATCAAATTTTCAAACAGGCTAAAGGGATTTTGTATGATGTACAAAAATATAAAAAAATTCGAATTAGATATTGTTTGTGTTATTCAAGAGTGTATGTGTTGAGCTGAATAAAGTTTATATTAACATCTATAATCGTTTCTGTGTAAAAAAATAATGAATATTTGCTTCTTTTCGAGCCCCGGAACCAGAATGATCCCTTAATCTACCTTTTAGATGAATTTTAATTAAAAATTATCACAATATCTATTATTAGCTTTAAATCATCAAATGATTTACTATATATAAATTAAAAATAATACATTTAATAACTAAAGTACAGTATTATTTATTATTTAAATTTAATATAACATCACTAAAATTTTAAGTAAAGGATTTATTGTTATTATTTTTCGTTTAAGGCTCCCACAGCAGTCTCACGAAGTACCATTTATATATATCAGTTCTTGTATCCACAATATAATGAAGAAAAGATAAATTGACAGTAAATAAAAAATAGTAGATTACATACCTAGGCCAGTAAAATAAGAAAAGTCTCAGACCACATGTAATTGTTAGCCGAGGCGAAGCCGAGGTTGACAAACATGTGGTCTGAGGCTTTACTTTTTACTGGCCAAGGTGTGTATACTATTTTTCTGCTCGACGTAGCCGGAATGAAGCAACTTTGTTTAGCGCAGCGGCCAGAAAGTTGCCACTTTCCGGCCGGAGGGCAGAAAAGAATTATTTATTGTTACAGTAAAAAACAAATGAAATTCTCAACAATTATTAAGTTGAAAATTTTTTTATTAAATAATTATTTTTAAAGATACTACTTAATTACTAAGCCAATTAAAACGTCACTTTCATGAAATGATATATATATATATATATATATATATATATATATATTTAATAATGATATATGATCTGTAATACAAGGAGCACTTCAACTGATTGAAAAGTTCTCATTGCAGAAAAAAATGAAAAAAAATTACGAAAATTGTTAAAGATTAATTAACACTATATTTTATTTATTTAAAATTTATTGCTGGTTCTCACGAGCTTGGGAAAAGACGCGTGTGCACAAAGAGGTGCGATACAAGATCGAACAAGAGTCCATCATGGTGTATATGAAATATGGTTTTTTATTTATTTATTTATCTATCCGTACTAAGTTAATGACTTTACTGTAATGAGTATGGATTGATTAATTAATAATATTTAGCAGCCAAAGTACTCAATCGTATTATTTTGTGTATATTTTTATTTATTTTTACGTAGCTTTTATTGTTTAGTTAGTTATAATAATAATTATTAATTTAAATAATTATACTAATTTATTAATAAAAGATCTAACGCACGAGCAGAAAAAAATAATTTAATCACTGAAAAATCTATATTATTTATTTCTAAATTACGAGGCGACAGACAAATATAATCTGTATAATTTTATGCATTTATATTTTATAGTTATAATTATATCCCTTAATATTATATAAATATATACATATACATGATGTAGATATGAAGATATGTATATATTTATATTAACAAACAACGTAAAAATATTTATTTTTCTTTTAATTAAAACACGAGTTAATAAACAGATTTTTCAGATTATATCTAAAAAGATTAGCAACAAATTATTTTATTTTAATATTTATAATTTTCTTCGCTTTTAAACTAACATTATTGTTGTTGTTTAGTTGGTTTATTATTATTATAGTTATTAATATTTATTTATTTATTAAAAATGATAATATTTAATATCATTTGATGTCTTTTTACTCTAAAATTTATGTAATCAGTCCGAGAGTTGGCTACAAAGGCCGTAAAAAATTAAAAAATCGTACCGACGCTTCGTTCATATAACCAATTATTTTGACAATATTATTCAATGATATTTAATATTTATTTTTCTCTTTCTTTCTCATTATTATTATTATTATTATTATTATTATTATAATTATAATTATTATTATTATTATTTTGCACAGTTCATTTATTTATTTATAAATAGTTAATTTTATTAGTATATATCACGTAAAATAACGAACAAAGCGTGTGACGATTATTCCAAATTATACTGAAAAAATATACCATAAAAGCTAGACGTATTTTTAATGTAAAATTCATACGTCTCTTTAAATACGACAGTAATGAAAAAGTTTTCTAAAAGGGTAAGAACTTTTTATTTTTATTTATTTTTTTAATATTTCTAAAAAGTCATCACGGGATTTACAAAGCAGCTAGACAATCGGCAATCCTATTATTTTTACTCTATAAAAATGAATATGTTAATAATAATTCTCATAAATACTTGAATAAAATAGAATTAATCAATAACATTATTTATAATAATAATTATAATAATAATAATAATAATTAGATAATAATCAACATTGTCGCCGTTGTCTTGCTCCTTTTTAAATCTCTCACAAATTTAATTTTTTCTTGCGCACAATTCGAAAAATATTAGAGGACTTTAGAATTTAGTACAAAAGGCCTTGCTCTCGCTTTAACATCATTCAGACTCTGTCTCCGATAGTATTTACTTTTATTTTTTAATGTAATCATTAATTAATTATTAACATTAACTATTCAGATGTCTGTTAGTTTTATGAACATACTTTTTTATTTTAATTTTTAGTATCAATTGTAAAACAATTTATTTTTCGAATTAAATAAATTTTTTTAATTATACTATATTTATTAATATAATAACAATAATTACCACGGAGACAGGATCTAATTCTTAGTAATAAAATCACGTGTACCAATACAATCATTTCTACAATTTTAAATTGTTATTTTCTTTAAATCATTCATTCATTCATTCAATTGAAGTAATTTTGATATTTCATCACACATTTTTATCTTTTTCTTATAATTATACATTCATTCTCACACTCTATTATCATCATCATTTAAATATATATGTTGGATGTAAGCTGAACAGTTTATATAAATTAAAAATTAATGTGTAACTATATTTAGCCCCCAACATCCTATTCTTATTATTTTCACTAACAGTGAGTTAATAAGTTTTCGTGTTATAATACATAATTATAATAATGCAGGGACTAAAGCTTACAGTGTTATTGATTTAATTATAAATTAATAATAATTCATTATCAATAATCTCCGATGAATATCGTTATTTATTTATTTAAATATAATAATAATTAATAACTTATGTATATTTATTATTTTTAGTTAGTACTCTGATTTTAGTAAATTTAGTTTTTTAAACTTTTTACCACATTTGCAACAGGTACACGTAATTCGTCTGTTTGACTTGTGTTCTTATGCAAATACCAACCGTTATTTGTTTAGTAATCACAGTTGTCTGGTGGTGTAAAGAGAACACATAATTCTGGTGTTTTATTTGCCTCTAAATCTTTATTTGAATGAAAGTTAACTAAAAATAATGTAACATTAATTCGGTATTTTTTGTCCTATTAATTTTTTTTCATTCATGTTTTTTACGATAAATAAAAATAAAAAAAAACAACAAACAGACAAACTAACAGATTGAATATATAATATCTCTTTAATTTATACAATTCGTTGATAATGAATAAAATTATAATAATAAATTAATAAATAATTATTGACACATGAGACTAATAAATATTTTTTTATTATTTTTGACGACTTGCATGGGAGATTACTGTAATGAAAATTGAAATAACTATTTCGTTTTAAACTTTTTATTCCTGTATCAATATCATAATAAAGCTTAATTCTAAATCAACTTCGATCCTGCCAGGGCGACGTGGACGTTTACCAGAGTCACATAGTTCGATATTATAATACCTGTGGTTTAATTAATTATTAATTTTTATTGTTTTCTATTAAATCAATTATTTTATTTAGTATTGAAATACAAATAGTTTAGTAGAAAGAAAAATAAAATAAAATAAAAACAAAAATAGTTAAATAACTTACAAAAAAATTTACCATTTTTATTTATATTAATTATATTTAATGTTAATTGATTAGTGTATATTTTTATTTCTTGGTTTAAAGATTTCTCAATTAATTATTTTTTATTTTAAAACATTTCAAATTATATTAATAATTATTAACAAAACAAAACAATAAATAATTTAAGTTAATATATTTCTATAGGAATTTAAAAAATTTTTGTTTTAAATTTGAAAATCAATAATTAATGCTGAGGAAATCAAAAAATTGAAACTGTAATAAATGATTATAAAAAACAAACAATTTTAAGTACATATTATAACATAACAATATTATCGTAAGTATTAGTATTATTATTATTATTATTATTATGTATATTAATTTAAATATTATAAGAATACGTTTCAAATGTGTGTGTATTTTTTAAACAATGATCTCAGTCAATGACCACAGTCGCCCTACTTATTTATGTATATATAATTAATTAAATATAACATTATATTATTCGTCAACTTTTATTAATAATATATAATTATAAAATTTAACTCCAAATTGCGATAATAACTCCTAGTTGCAACGTGTGTATTTTATTATTTCTTCAGGTGTATATAACTATGTTCATTAGCCTAAGATTTGTTAGATTTTTCTACATAATCCGAAATTAATAATTAATTAAATTGTTTATCATCACTAATAATTATTGTTATTATTTTTATTATAATTATCATTATAATTAATTATTTATTTAAATTTACGGCACTTACGTAGATTCATGTGTTTCATTATTTTTATTTTCGTGTTTCTGCGAGTGGGAGCTTGTGTATTTTATTTTATTTTTCTACAATTAAATGATTTCTAAATATTCTTTATTCATTAATGAATATAATAATAATTATAATAATTAAAATAATAATAATAATAATAATAAATTTTATAATTTTTCCGCATTTTAATAATTATAATCAACTATTAACGTATCAGTTGGCGCACCACGGTACATCATTAGTCGCCATTATTTATTTATATTTATATAATTTCATAATATATTTTTTTTTAATTTGCAGCAGCTCTCACATAAATCACTATCTACATATCTTTATCCTTCACCATTTTTATTATCTTTAATTAATTATTTATTTTACTTAGTTTAATTTTTTTTTTATTTTTAGCATTTTTTTATTTGTACGTACGGGTAAATATTACTTCCAGTCTTCAATGCCCTACAATTATAAACATTTAAACAACTATTCACCTTATTTTTATTAATTTTTTAAATATTTATTACTTTAACTAAAAGAATATTAAAAACAAACAAATTAAACAATTCCGCTCATATTTATAATTACGTATTCAATTATTTCCTAATTAACTAATTTACAATCAATGATAACAAAATAATAAAATAAATAAATTAAAAATAATAATTAATAATTTTTTGTTAAAATTTTTACAACGAAAATTAATTTATATAATTTAGTTATATTTATAATAGTGATAATTTTTTTTTATTAACAATTTTAATTGTTTATTTCAAATATACAAAACAAATGTGTAAAGGCATAATATAGGGAAGTAATATTTACGTATATAAAAAAAAAAGACGTCGATAAAGTGCGTTAACCAAAATGTTAATCCGTTAAATTTACGTCAATTAAGTTTATCTACGTGTCCTGGTGTCATTTAAGAACGCTCCTGAGACAATATAAAAAATGTTTAAACGTTATACGTTTTACGTACGCACCAATACAATCAATCCTTTAGAAGGATTCTTTTTACGAGAGATCTTAACAAGATAATAATAATAATATTAATTATAATAATGATAGTTATAATTATAATAATAGTAATAGTAATAATAACATGAATACACTCAATTAATTACATATTTTATAACGATTAATTAAATGTTATTAAATAATGTAAAATATCCAACAATTGAACTCCCTTTCGCTCTACCGAGCATTTATTTATTATTTTTAAATATTTGTCTCAGGACAGTCCTCATAAGTTATTTAACCATAATTAGTCAATAATATACTTTGTGTATGTACCATAACAACAACTGATAGTTCATCTAATCAATATACATGTATATGTACAGTATTTATTCATTTTATACATATACATGTGTATTTATATTTATATATACATATATATATACATACATATATTTATGTCGATAAATATATATACATATACATATATCATATATTTTTATTTATTTATTTATTTATATTTATATATCTCTTAAATTTTATAATATACTTCTATATTTTCCATATATACTTTATGTTGCTTTCAATGTATATTTTATATATAACAATGTTATGTTTACGTAAGGCCCAATATGTTCAATACGAAGGAAATAATCTGGAACAAAAAAAAAGATACAAGTTAATCACATGCATAATGTTTATTTGCTTAAATTATATTTTTTCGATTGAAAAAATTTTGTAAAATTAAATCCCAATATTCAACATTAAAAAACAGTAATGTGAAAAACTAATACTAAGTATTTTTTTTTTTTTTTTTTTTTTTTAATTTAAAAGTCACTCGCACAGATATATATGTGTGCAAAATAAATGTAACGTATGTCGGCATATATCTGTGCAAAATAAAATAAAATGTTTCATATAAATTTATATGTATGGTTGACATATTAGATGTTGACGCATTTATGCTAAAATGTACATATATTAAGGTATATGTGTCAGATATATGATAATATATGTAAATGTATGTTTGTGCAAAGAAGTGTATGTTACATAAAATTTTTGCATATAATATTTCCGTGTAGACGAATTTATAAATGTTTTGTTCTTTTAGTTTTAACGAGCAGTGTGCTATAAATGAAAGTATTAATACTTTGATCTTAACGGGAATAATTTATAGAAAAAGTACTCACCTAAACAGAGCAAGATCCCATATCATTCGCTTTCCATATCATCTGTTAACGCCGGATCGCTCTGTTCTGCGTCAGCCGTTCAGCTATCGACACTGAATAATTCTTTATGGAGGGCCGGAAATTCTAGATGTGGCTGTGACCGTTTGAACTTAGCGAGAGCATCCATGTGAAGAAGCGAGATTTCTCTTAGTTGGGGTATCTTTGCAAGCATCGCGTCGCATACCGTTACATCACCTTTGATGGGCGCTACATGATTTCGATTTAGTTGAGACCTTAAGGCTGCGATCACTGCTTGTGATAGCTTTGTGATGTCTGCTTGACCTTTCAAACCTGGTCGATCTGTTAACGAAAACAAAATTTTTTTTATCATTCATTTATTTTAACTCAATAATTTTCAGTTTTATCAATTGTATGACTTACTAAAAAAATTCGATGTAACAATTATTAAAAAATAATGATAAATATACTCACCAGGACTAAGAAGAACTACTGCACTGTAAAGTGCAAGTTCAGTTTCAGTAAGTTTAAGCTCAGCAACACTTCTCGCAAGTTCAAATACGCAGGATACAAGTTTCATCTCAGCTGTATCGGTTGTGTAAAAGGCATCCTGCGGTAGCATTGTGTCACCGTACAATACACAGTTTTGTGTAAGATCTAGGTACCTGCTCATACGTAGCACAGCCAATTCAAATGAACCTAAAAATATTATTGATTTAGTTATTATCATCAATTTTATAAAATTATTCTTTTTTATTATTTTAAAAATAATCTCTTGAATCTTATGGAACTCATAAGTTTAACGAATCTCATGCAAGATATTTTTTTTAATTTTGAGATTTAAAAGTCTAAATATTTCACAAAGAAACAAAATAAAATCAAGTTTCCCAGTTTAAAATGCAGTAACATGTCTTAGAATTTTTTTAATTTGCCTAAGAAACAAAAAGTTTACAAGCTTAAATTGATAAAAAATTTGATTTGTATATAAAAGATAAATTGATAAAATACCTATACTCAAAATTAAACAATAAAATAAAAAAAGGTCTAAAAATTTTACAGTTACTGTATTGAATAATTTTTTTTCTTACCGAAATTTTTGGACAAAAATCGTCTGATCATGTATTTTCTGAGTTTAAATCACAGACAAGTTTTGAGTGTAAAAAATATTTTAAAAACTCTTTTTTTTTTTTTCAATAAGAAATGTACAAAAAATTTTCTCAAATTTTAATGTAAAAACTTTTATAAAAAATTGACATTAAAGTTTAGTATTTTATCTGCAAATGTTATATTACATATCTAAAAGGTTTTTTAATTTAAGACGATATAATATTTATCTATTTTTTTTATAATAAGTAATTTGAATTCGATAATAACTTACCAGCTTTGAGAAGGACAATTTGATCATCCTGTGAAAGTTTCATGAATCCGGGGATCATTTTGGCAAATTCAATAATTTGCTGGATAACTGTAGTCAATTTTTGTGCACACTCGAGCCACAATTGTTCATGTGCCATATTTTTGTAGTAGATCAGCTTGGAAAGATCATGAGGCTTGTGAAACAACTCTTGAATTTGATCTGTCGAGACTAAACACGTTCTCGAATGAGCATCTGCTATCGTTTTTGATAACAACTCATTTATTTCTGTTGAATCTGTGAATAAACAAATAAATAAATATTAATATTGTTGTTATTATTTTTTTCTATCATTATCTTAATCAGTATTCTAATTTATTTATTTAAAAATTTTCATTTCTATAGCTACTTCACAATTTTAATGACACAATAAATGGAAGAATGACAGTAATTTTTAAAATCATTAGCTGTAAATTTTCGTGCGCCAATATTTAATCAACTAATTAAATCTTCATGCATAAAAAATATTTTTAATAAAAATTTTTCTTTTTTTTTCATTTTTAATACGTAATTAAATTCATAAAATTATGTTCATAATAATTTGATGTTAATATTGATAAATGAAAACGCCTAAATGATAAAAATGCATCAAAATTATGAAAATTAAAATGGAAATGAAAAACAATAAATAATCAATATATTTCAATATAAACTGTTAGAAAAATTCTGGTCATGATTTTTAAATAAAGTGTCTTTATTGATTTGACTATAATTTTTTTTTTTTTTCTAAGTAAAAAAAACTCCCAGAAACATTTCACCCATATCATAACAGTTTTTAAGACATAAAAGTTTAAACTTTTCAACACGTAAAAGAATGCCCGTTACACTTGTTAAACATCCGGTCATCTCTTCAATTGCTTGTAGTATGAACACGGGTGTTTAACGATATTGTCTAGCTTGTAAATCCGTTCAGATAAGATTTTTAAACTTCATTTGCTCAAAAATAGTTGTGATGTGGGGGTTACATTATTTAATCTAGTGTATATTTTTTACCCGGATGTAAAGAGCTTTTTTTTAAATGTCAAATCAATTTTTTATCTAGAAGGCGTAAATAATTTTTATATTTTAGTATTGTATACATTTTACAGTAAAATTTCAAATTGAATATCGAAATTAAAAAAAAAAAACAATTTCGCGCTTCAAGCGTGCAATGATTTTTGTGTTACGATGTTTTTTTTTATGATACTGAAATGAACACACAGAGGAAATTAAACCTTATTGATATTGTTATTTTGTACAGTAATCAGCAATGTATTGTGAAAAGTAGCGGTTAGGTGTATTTGGAGATTAGTCAGCGCTATGCAGAAAACGACTAGTTATTGTTTGCAGACGAGTACACAGAAAGAAAAATTTCTTGACTGGAGAACAAAATTCTGGGCTCAAGAAAATTTTCGGGTGCCTGAAGGAAGACCGAAGTTTTGTTGGCCGAAGTAAAATTTTTTCTTTAAATTCTATTCTTGGTGGAAGTAATTTTTTCTTAATTCAAATTATCATAAATACTTGATACAAAAAATTTTTATTTTTGATCAAGATTTTAGATACTTTACGGAAGCAGCGCCACTTACTTCAGCTGAAAAAAAAATTTTCTCACCTTGAGAAAATTTTTCTCTTGAATATTTGATACCCATTTTATTATTTTAGCGTGCAATTATACATATTGAATGAAAAAAAAATGATTCAATATTATTTGATCTCCCAATTGGGCATGTTAATCAATAAAAATATTAATGAAAATTTACTTCTATCGAGATATTTAATTTTTTTGGAGCATGAGGCTGAATATTTTCAAAACAAGAAGATTTTCTTGACTTAAATAAATTTTCTTGGATCAATATACGTATTTCTTAAAGCAAGAGAATTAATTTTGTTGGAATAAGTGAAATTTCCTGTGTCAAAAAAAAATTTTTTTTTCGCTGAAGAAAATAATTAGGAAGAAAATATTTTTCTTGGCTCTAGTGAGCCTTTTTTCTGTGTACTGTTCAAAGAAATCGCAATCTTATGATGAGGTCAACACACAATTGAGTGCTTTCGGTATAGTACTTAGTTAGATGCAGACGACAACCGATAATTCGCTTACAAGGCTTACTATTCTCCAAATACAGACTACTATTTACAGACTACTTTATAAAATATTAACCAATTAGGTTTTATTATCTTCATACAGAGATCTAATAGTCTTCAGAATATTGTAAAGATAATAATTATAAATAAATTAGACATCTAATAAATAAAACTTTTTAGAAAATTTTACTTGCAGAAATTTAAAATATCTATAAGTGCAATTATTCAAAAAATTTTATAGGTACTAATTTATTTTTCATACAAACAAAATCAAAAATTAGTCAAGTGTCTATTGATTTCAGTATAATATTTTTAATAAAATTTCCATTATAAATTTTGAAAAAATGTATAAATTTTAAACAGAAAAAATTAACACATTTTTTAATATTTTTTATACAAAAATATTCATTATGGATAAAATTTTTTGTTAGTATTACTTTTTTTCAAATAATAAATAAAACCAAAAAATGGTTAGGTGTCTGCTGATATCAGTATTATTTTTTAATATATATTTAAATACATTGGAAAGTATCTATAAATTTTTATTTTTGCTTTGGTGGTAACTGGTCGTTTTTAAATAAAATTTTGCACAAATTAAAAAAAATAGATGTTCAATAAAATGAGTACAATTTGAATGATAATTTGGTCGTTATAATTTACAGGATCAAGCTTGTTAACAAGAAGCCCCCCTTATTAATTTATTAATTTAATTATATAAATTATAAAAGAGTGAAAATGATAACAGTTAAGAATTGGACATAGACATATTACCATGCACGTGCAACAGAAGAAACAATAAAACACTATGACAAAGAAAAAATGAAAAAAGGTGAGAGTAGGAGGGATTGAAAAGAAAGACACAAAACATAGCCTCACATCTTGCATGAGACATACTGGGCAGATTATGAACTTCGTCATCATCCGTAGGATTGTTGACTCTCTGCTGTTGATTGCTGAGGAACGTCGTTGAGTCGACCATCGTGTAAGAGCCGTGACCAAGGTTAGCAAGCTCAATCGTCGTTTCTTGCTTTACGGCAACTATTCCTCCGCCACTTATAGATCCGCTTCCGGAACCGCCACCCCCATTACTGTTACTCCCGTTACCGTTATTATTACTACTATTACCACTACTACTTCCTCCACCACCACTACCGCCACCACCACCACCACCACCACCACCACCAGTACCACCACCTCCTCCTCCTCCTGCTCCGGCACTATTTCCACTGGTGTTGCCGCTCCCGGTTGTTGATGCAGACAAAGATTTTCCTAATTTCGGCCAATTAATATTACATCAATCAATTATTTTTACACTTTTTCCATCGAAAACAAACAAACAAACAAACCAATTACCGCAATGCATTCTTATGATGAATTTTACTAACGACATTTATGCTGAATGATATGTGATTTGATTAATGACATTTTATTTCCCTCTTAAATAATTTTTGTTTTATTTAATTTTAAATGGATGTGTTAAATTAAGAACAATTTAAAAAGTTAAAAATTTTCATGATAGAAAAATAATTTGTTTATTGTTAACTAATAACTAATTGGATAAAACAATGAATTAAATGACCGTTTTAATCACTCATTATTTTATAAGTTATGAAAATGATATGAGTCTCAAGACAATTTTAATGAGTGTTACATTGGTAATGGTAGAATAAGTTATTAAGTGGATTACGATATAGTAATAATATTATTATTATTATACTGTGATATTTATGAATTGAATTTCATTGTTTAAAGAAGCTCAAAAAAGTTTTTAATAAAAATGAAAAGTTGCTTTGAACATTAAATGGATTATTTTCTACTATCGTTGTTATTGTAAGCATTTATATATAGTTTTTGTTTCGACGTGAAAATCTAAGTACAAATGACCTGTCTTCACTGATATTTTTATTGACACTTTTTACTATAACGTATTGACATTAATGAAGTTATATTTTTATTTGTTATGAATTTAAAATTAACTAATGGCAATACTTTTTAGTATTTTTAAAAATAAATCTTTGGTAAAGTATAATATACCATACAATAATTAAATTTATAGGCCGGTTATCATAATATAAAAAGTAATTACGAGTGGGATTTATTATTTTTTCGGTCATAACAAACAAAAAAATAAATATTTCACAATATTTTTTTAGATATATTTTCATATTTAAAAAAAAAAATTGACTTAAATAAAATGGAACTCACTTCCAAAAATTTTCCTAAATAGTGTGAATGTTGGAAGGTAATTCTTTAATTGGACAAAGAATTAGTCTATCGTGTAATTTTTTAAATCATGATATTTCGACCGTCGATTCAGTCTTTTTCGGGTTCATAAATAATCCATTACAGTAGTCAAAATGTCAAGTATATTGAGACGTGAAGCAGTAATCATGAATATTCAAATATTCGATTAACTAACTATTAAATTAATTAACTAATATATGATGCTCTAATCTGGTGCGAAAATTTTCCAAAACATAGCAACTTAAATCTAATAGCAATAGAAAGCAGTTTTCTATCGATATACTTGACATGTTGACTATACTGTCATGGATTTTTAATGAACCTGAGGACTGAATAAACGACCGAAACTTCGTAATTTAAAAATTACATAATAGTCTAATTCTTTGTTTAATTATCTTCGAACATTTACAATATTTACGTTTTTGGAAGTTAACAAAATGACTAATTTCCCAAAATAATTACCCGAAATTACTTCATTTTTATTATTTCGGAATAAATATATTGATAAATACGACAAAAATAATTTATTTCCATCATCAACTTATCTAATTTTAAATCAAAATTTTTTTAGTTTGATTTTACAAACACCTTTCAGTCTTTTTGATTAAATCTTTGATTTAATTTAAAATAAATATTCGGATTGTAATAAAAACTAATATAAGATAAAATGTTTTTTTTTTTCTTTATAATTAATTGAAAAGAAAAAAAAAATCAGTGAATTGCAATAACAAAAGAATTATTTTACCTGTGTTGACGACACTGGCCATAACTCCAGTAGCCGTAACGGAAGGTGTGTCAGGAGCAACTGGATCGACTTGTTGGGTTGGTCTTGGATCGTAAGCAGTTGTACTATCGACGTAATCGGCACTCAGTTCGTAATTAGTTATTGCCTGATGATTGTAATATCCAGATCCTCCAGTTCCAGGACCAGGCGATGCGTATTCACTGCCCCCGTACGTGTAGCTAAATTTTTTTTCCGAACAAACAAAACAAAAAACCAAACATGATTAAAAGAATCAAGTATTTAATTAATTTATGAAAATATAAAACCTTCAATAGGCTTATCTTTGATTTAACGTTATTCTTCAATACATGATTATCCTATTATATTGTAAGAGAGACGTCTTTTGTCCTGAAATGATGATGCTGTCGATAAGGTGATTTGTTACTTTACTTATGATTTAATGATCTTCATGCTTAAGACTATGCACAAATAAAATATTTTTAAAAAATTAACACTAGGAAACGGAAGTGGGATAAAAAAAAAGTTTATTTATAAATTACTAACGAAGTATTAAGACTAATTTTTTTTATCATTTGAGAGTAAAATGAGAGACACTGTCTAAACATGATGTCATTCGTTCTCTGTACAAAAGACTTGTGAGGGTGTGACGGGATAGAAATAGGCTGCGCCGTTACAATAATGATGTCTACATTTCTTCTTTTTATTGTTTTTGGACAAATCATGTTCAATTTCAATGAAGAAAAATTTTTTTATTGTATACAATATTTATTTGTAGTTAAAAAGATATTTAATGAAAGATGAACGTGTGGTGTCTATGAGTAAAGTCAAAAAATATGGTATAAAATTTTTAAATCATAAGAATTTTCATTACCAACCGTATGATAGATTTTTATTAGATTAAGAAAAGACATTTTTTAAACGTAGTTACGGTCATTATTTGAAAGTAGGGTCCGCAATATTTTAACTCGTAAAAATGACATTAAAATTTTTTTTAACAAAATAACATATTTTTAATTTCCCACTATGAAAATCATAGATTTTCAAAAATTGTGAAATTATTTCTTTCAATATTAATACATTTTTTTTGGAAAAATGATTTAAAAAGTTGTATAATTGAAATTTTCGAAAATTTGTTTTATATTATTTGTAATTACGCGTAATATAACAAAAAATCGTTACAGTTATGTAGATACATTTTATTGATAATTTTTGGTCGACATAAAATTTTTGTCTGCGATAAAAATTCTAAAAATAATTAAAAATGTATTTTTAACGGTTTTAATGATTGATTCATAAAAATAAAGTGGAATCTCCCTTTCAAACAATTACCATAATTATTTGTCAGAAAAAAAATATTGTATCCAGAAAAAATCATACAGAGCGTTGTTGCGTAAGACATAGTACATAATTATTAATGTTAACTTTTTGGTCAAATTTAAATAATTAATTTCTATGTTTGTGATAGTGTCTTCCTTACTCTTGCACTGGTACAAAATAATAATTTGCATTTAAAAATTGAATAAGTGTAATCAAACATTGTCCAAATTTTATTTTTTTATTGATGATTTAAAAAAAACAAAAAAATTTTTGCAAATGAATTTTTAATAAAAAAAAATTAATCGTGTGGATGTAAATGGGATGTATATAATGATAATGATAAAAAAATGAATAGAAAGAAAGATAAAATTTTTAAAGAATACTGACCCGCCGTTATAAGAGTGATGTTGATCTGAACTGCTTGGAGTTTGATGTTCAAAGACGCTGCTATCTGGTGCTGTTTCTGAAGCTGCTCTCATTTGCGCTCTATGAAACCTCACCTCATCCTCAACCTTCTCCCTTTGCTTCTTTGACATACGTCCAAATTTAACGGCTAAAAAAATTCATTTAATGTTATATCATATGTCGATTTAAATAAATTTTAATTGTAGATAAAAGTAAATAAATAAAATGCTTTCTTTTTTTTCTTTTATTCAATTGTGGATGAACCAACGAGGGAATAATAAATTAACTTTATCTACAAATCAGTGTTAGCAGTGTCATGGAAATTATTGGAAACAGAGAACATTTTTTTAACTGAATAAATTTGTTTAATTAACCATTCCTTTTTTCTTCGTTGAATAATCATAATTAGAAGCGATCATTAAAATTATAAAAATAAAATTTTAAGTCAAAAAAAAATGGAACTAGGTAGTTAAAACAAAAGCTTGAGCTTTTATAATTTTTTTAATATTTTAATAATTAATAAACACACAACAAAAAGTAATCAATAAAATGATTAATAATATATTTTCCAATAAAGCAAAAAAATTTTCTCATCAACGAAACTTCAAAGTCATCATCGTACTTTATCAGCATTAATTAGCTAAATAAGAAACAAATCGGATAAACCTCAATGTTTTTCAATTTTGTAAAGTTTACAGCCCACAAGAGAATCGATATCTTGTGTTAAAAAAATAGAAAAAAAATGAGTGAGAAAAATTGATTCAGTAGTCTAGCAGCGAACGGTGAAAAATAGACGGATCGTTAGTGAGAACAAAACATGAGATATGAAATACAATTCAGTAACATCAACGTCAATCGTTACATCAGCGTAACGCCAGAGGGTAACTCTCAATATATGTATAATACAAAAAACAAAATAAATAAATAAAAATCAATGGCGCATCAAAAGTGCAGTAAAACAAAATAGAGGGAATATCGATTTTTTTTTCTATTTTTGTTTATTGTACTCTATTTTATTCTTTCTTCGTAAGTGAATAAAAAAAAATTAATAATCGGAATTCTTATACTTTTACCTCCAATAAGAAGTTAAATTCACGAGTGTAATTAGGGCAGGCGGCTGATAGTTTTTATGAAAAATTATAGAAATTTTAACCCTTAAGTACCCGTTCTTTTTAGTGTCTCACTTGCACTGCAGCGACATCCTATAAGTTGAATGTTGTTGCGTGAGAAAAATTCTCATAACGAGGGTACTGAAGAGTTAACACAAAGATTTGGAAATGGGATCCAACTATTTTTTAACAACAAACTATCGCAAAATTAACATTTTCGAATTTTTCCACATCGCATTTATGACATAAATATTTAATTGGTTTTAAAGCTTTAAACGTTAAGGAGAATTTTATTTTCGATGTATTAACGTCGACTGAAAATCGTTAATACAAATGTCGACTTATCAGTCTAATATAACAATTGCTAATTGATATTTTCGTATTTTACTTGTAAAACCACATACAGCGTTTTTAAGAAATCATTTCTTAAACATCATTTCTAAGTATGTAAAAAATATTTCTTAGTATTTAAGAAATATTTCTTAGTATTTATAATATTTCTTAGTATTTAAGAAATATTTCTTAAATACTAAAAAATATTTTTTAAATACTAAAAAATGATGTTTAAAAAATGATTTCTTAAATATAAAGAAATCTTTTTAAATACTAAGAAATCCTTCTATCAGTGTAACTAAGAATTTCCACATCCTCACTTTTTCGCAGCGGTCAACTGCTCATAACGAGATTCGCTTGTAATATAAAAAAAAATTCGAAAATGTCAATTTTGTTATTCTTTTCATTATTTATTTAAAATTTCTTCCTAAATTACTCCGTTTTTAATTAACTTGAAGAAGAAAAATAATAATATTCATAGTGGAGAGTTAAAAATATGTGATTTTTCATAAAAAATTTTAAATATCATTACCATGGGTTGAAATATCGTGAACTCGATTCCTAATTAATTTTCCAATTTTAATAATTTTATTTAAAATAACAAAGTTTTAATTTACATAAAAAATTAAAAAAATGATCTGTCTGTTTACTTTATACTCATTTAAATTTAGAATTTTGTTAGATCCTTGTAATTAATCGATAAAACAAAGTGCATTGATTTCAAACGATTCGCGCGTTGTCGTTAATAAGTGCCATTTGAATTCTAATAAAATTTATCTAAACAGAAAATCTTCCATTATAGTTAAGCAAGGTTTTTTTACACATACTCCTTACATGCGTAGAATAAAATTTTAACTATTATTTAGTTATATTTTTCGCTGTAAATAACTTTTTGTACATAAATTTCTATCCTCAATAAATTTTTTCTAAATTAGTTAAACAATTTAAAAATTCCAGATGAAAAATATTGATCACTTTGTTATGATTGAACGTATGAAAATAAAATGAAAAAAAATATGTAATTCAAACACCCTAGAAGTTATTCCCCTAACGTTGCACCCAGAGTACACAGATGACGTTGAAGAAATAAGTACGCATGCGTGTCGAGGGAACGCGGAAGCGAGGTGAGTTGACGTGTGACGTCATAGACGGAGAGAAGACAACGTCATGAATTTATGAGTGAGACAGAAGACACTCCACTAATGCACCCCTGAGAAATCCTTTTGTAGCAATATAATGTAATGTGATGTGATAAATATATACAGTCACGATACATATAAACACTCATGCAAGTGTGCAGCCGTAGAGATATTATATCGGTGGGCTTAGCTGTGTGTATACAAAGAAAGAAGAAAAACCAAGAAGCATGGTTTCGACCACGTGACGTCAGACCAGCTGAAACGCAGTCTGGTGGACGGAGGTTTAGTAAAGAAGTGGGGGAGTTTATATATATACGTATAGTATATATAAAGTTGAAGACATTTCAATAATTGTATGGAAGAGAAAGAGAAATACTATAATGTATAGTAAGGGGTGATCGACCGAGTTAAAAAAAAAAGAGAATATATATATGAGCTTGAATATATAGAGAAGAGAGAAAGAAAGAGAAAAGCCACCAGGAAGAAACACACGGCCTCTATGCATTTTCTTTAGCTATATTTAGGCAAGTCCCTTTATCAGCAAAACGTTTCAGTTACAGTCTATGAATATATGTATGTTTTATTCTTAGATTTCGATGATGCATAATAAAGTATATTATATTAACCAAAGCTATTTTTGAAAGTCTTTAATAATTTATAAGAAACTTTACGGTGATATTTTACTTTTAAAATTTTTAACAGTGTTCATATACGTTTTACTGTTTCGTTTTTTATTAATTTAGTAAAATTTTATTTAACTGCAACGATAATTGAACAAATAAAATCAACCGATTGATGAAAATTTTTTAACTTTTATAGATTTATAGATTTTGTTTATTAATGCCAAGGCACAGGCCAAATGGTAATTTCTATTACATAGTATAACAATTTTTACAAGAAAACAATTTCTGTTTCTGTGAGTACATAATATAGTATTGCACAAAAATTATTTTAAATAATTCGTATATAAACATAATAAAAACAAATTAAACTTAGAATTTAATACAGAAAATGATGTCATCAAATCAGATGATAACTCAACATAATAAATCTGCAATTGCACTGATTTTATCCATATTTTAATTTTCAATCTTTAAAGTAATTAAGCTCAAATTTGTGATTTATTTGACGTCGTTTTAATTATCAAGATTTAATAAGTAATTTTAAAGCCATAGAAAGAAGTAAAAAATATAAGAAGAAATAAAAGTAGAAATGGTTACTAATTGTCCAATGAATTTACTCTCACTTGTATTTCACGGAAATCAGTAGCCGGATGATTTTTATATCAAAAAAGGAAAAAAAAAAAAAAGAATTTTGAGAGAAAATGTGCAAAAAAATTAAGAAAAATAAACACCGAGCGAAGAACTGTAGTTTTTTTTTTATATAAAATAGAAATATGAAATTAAAAATGATGTAAGGTAAAAGCCCCAATATATGATCATGTACTAGTATATGATCACTCCATGTATTTGTATACCTATATTTGTGAATATAGATATACAAATACATGGAGTGATCGTATACTGGTACATGATCATCTATTGGTGCTTTTACCTTAATTAAAAAAAGCAAAATCTCGTGAATCTAAAAAGCCAAAAACAATTCGTCTATAACTAATAATAATCGCATAAAAAATGAAGTCATTTACTCTAAATGTATGGATATAGTAAACTAAACTGTAATGAGTTTTTCGATATTTCTTTAGCTGCGGTTCTTTTTTGATAAAAAAAAATTGTATCTAAAAAAATATTTGAAGCGTTTGAGTTGATAAAATTTTTACTATATTAGACAGAAATATAGCTTGATAGTATACAATAGAACCATACAAATATCATACAAAAACATATTACGTATGAGCATGTTTCTTGAGGAGTGGTTGATGATCTCCGAGAGACTATCAATCGATAAGATAGTGTGATGTATAAACCAACAATTGACACAGCTTTATTTAAAAAAATAATAAATTCATAGTTGTAATTATTGAATAATTATTTTTTTTAATATTTTCTACATTCTAATCTAGATGAGACATATTTAGGACGCAGTTGAGTTTATTGTCTTATTGCTACCATTCATCTGCCATTTATAGGTGAGATAGTGCTTGGTCGGAAACTACGATTATCGTTAAAGAGAAGAGTATGGAGAGTAAATAGAGTCTCTATTGTTTCTCTTTAACGTGCAAATGTCAACGCTTCACCTTTTCTTTCCTCGCGGCTATACGTTTAATGACTGTGACACGTGTGCTACGTTTTCTATGCCTGAAGACAATGCGTGTTTTCATCATTTCGTGAGGCAACAATTATTCACCATGTCATTGAATTCTTTTCTTTACATATAATTGTATATTTTTTCTAAATTTTCTTTTATTTTTAATAGATTTCATTTTTGGCTGTACATAAATATTTTCATACAATCGAACCGTTAAGTTTTTTTTTTCTTTGTCCATATACTACTTTTTTGTTATTTTTTTATTCACCGTTACGTATATGCTTATTTTGGACACCGCAGCTCTCGAATCTTTACCGTTACATTTTATCTTGCGTGACAACAGTTGAATAAAGTTAGGAAACCGACGTGACTTTGAATTTTAAATAAAGAGAAAAAAATATGTACTAAAAATTATTGTACTAAAGGTATGTTAATGAATCTTTAATAATATTATACATTAAAAGTATACCGCAGGTTAATGGTCATTTTTATTTTTTTATATTATCGAAACTGATCGGTGGACAAAGAAGCAGGAAGTGGTGTACCGATGTCTTGAAACATAATAAAATTTGATAAAGCTATTATACAAGTCTATAAAATAGTTATTATAATTTAATACAGCCGCCGCAGTGAGAAAATAAAAATATATTGCAATTCGTTGTTGCTTTAATGTATTTTTTTGTTTTATTTTCTCTTGTGTATAACGAGCATTATCGATACATTTGCTTGCATACGCAACAGAAGTATATTGTCGTTGTACATTTGTCTTGATAAGCTAACAAGTAAATTAAAGGGGCGAGACGTTTGGCGAGAAGAAAATGTTGATAAGGGGTCATACACCCCAGCAAAAGCGCGTGGCGAATGCACCAAAGTATATTTTAGATTTATATATATACTAGGGTGACGCAAAAAAACCGACTATTTTTTTTTTTTTGAGTCTCGAGTGAAAAAATGTTAGTTTTTGATGTTTTAAGAGCCCTCACCAAAGGACAGCTCAAAAATAAATTTTTAAGAGGTCACTCCAAATTTTTCAAAATTTCAAAAATCGTCAAAAATCGAATTTTTTTTTTTTGAATTTTTTTTCTCGTTACGGTATAATTTTATAGACTAAAAAAAAATAAGTTTCTGAAAATTTCAGTTCAAAATTCGAATTTTGAAGGGTCGCTCATAATATTTTTCAATTTATTAGTGCATTAGTTTAGATTTTTTCGAGCGACCTTTTACTATTCAAATTAAAATTCCATGCATTTTTTTTTTTTATTTAGTACAATAATCGATAAGAATACATCACGAGATGAACTAAAAATCAAGTACAACATAGAAAATATAATTATTTTTTAATTTAATAATTTTATTTAATCAACTGCCAGGCGCGAGTTCGAATCCCAAGCTGGTCTTAAAAACCAGTTTGGTTGAGATTTGACCTTGCCGCGTTTGTTAAGATTTTTTCAAACCAAAAAGACCCCAACGTACCACTCCCAACACTTAAAGTCGGCGATATGACTAATTAACGAAAAATAAAAAAAATTATGAGCGACCTTTCAAAATTTAAATTTTGAACTGAAACTTTCAGAAACTTATTTTTTTTTGGTCTATAAAATTATACCGTAACGAGAAAAAAAATTAAAAAAAAAAAAAAAATTCAATTTTTGACGATTTTTGAAATTTTGAAAAATTTGGAGTGACCTCTTAAAAATTTTTTTTTGAGCTTCTCCTTTGGTTGAGGGGCTCTTAAAACATCAAAAACTAACATTTTTTTCACTCAAGACTCAAAAAAAAAAAAAATTAGTCGGTTTTTTTGCGCCACCCTAATAATATACAATATTTTTTAACTTCCCGCTAAAAATCTCAGATTTTCAAAAATCGGGAAGTTATTGTTTTCACCCCGTTTTACAAAAATCGAGTGTGTGTGTGTGTGTGTGTGTGTGTATGTGTGTGTGTGTGTGTGTGTGTGTGTGTGTGTGTGTGTGTGTGTGTGTAAACCTCTTGTAACTTTTAAACGACTTGACCGATTTCATCGCGGTTGGTGTCATTCGAAAGGGCTTCACTAAACTTAGATTTCCTGAAAATTTGAACCGATTCGGACCGGTATATTTCGAGAAAATGCAAAAAAAGTGAAAAAAAAGTTGTTTTTTTTTTTATTTTTTTCAAATATCTCCGAATTGGCTGAACCGATCGGTCTCAAAAACTAATCAGCTCTTAACCTTGAAAGTCCCCATCGATCGCCACCAAAAACGTTAGAATCGGTTGATGCGTTCGTGAGATATCGTTGTCGAAAAAAATCGAAAAAAGTGTTTTTTTGTAATAACTTCGAAATTCATGGCTCGATCGATTTAAACTTGAAAATTTTTCATGGAGCTTCAAAAACTGCGTCGATTGCTGCCAACCGTGTGAAAATCGGTTCATTCATTCAAAAGTTATTGCCGTTTGAAAATTCAAAAAATTGTGTCTTTAAACTGCTATTAGAGCTTTGAGCTCGAAGAGCTCAAATTGACACAAAAATAATATTTTTGAGCTCGAAGAGCTCAAAAACGTAATATGTAGTTTGAAGCGTTCAAGTACAAAATGAGCGGGAAGTTGCAGGGATGGCCTTTAGGGTGAACCGTTTTTCTAATTTTTTTTTTTTTTTTTTTTTCATTTTCTTGGTGTATTAAATGTGAGTCAACATTTCACTTTACTCGTATGTTTGCTGCAAGTACACTGAGAAATTATTTAATTTTTTACATGATAATTTTTCATCAAATGATTTAATACTCATGTATAAAAATTATAAGAAATTAAAAAATTGTATTTATAACTTGCAATAAAAAATATCTATAAATAAATTTATAAATAATTTTAAACCGTAAATAAACTGAAAAAGAAAAACTGAAGATATTTTATGAGATGCCTGATGCATCAGTTAGACGAAAATAGAGAGAAAGTAATCGTTAAAAGATACAGGAAACTCTAAATTTTAATATTTTGAAATTTAAAAAGAAACATTGCAAGTCACTTTAAAGTTTAATGATTTTCAAGTTTATTCATTTTAACAATAATTATATTTATGAAATATTTATTTTTAACGAGGTTAAAAACAAATTTGTTTAATGTTCCAGTAAATAGTTGTATGCATAATTTATTTATTTATTATTTTTAAATTTATCGAGCCAAGTTTTATCTGTGTCTATGATATAACATACCTTTTTTATTTAAACTGAATAGAAACTATTTCAATTCTTTAAACACTGAATATTTCATCCACAATTGCATAATTATATTTAAGAAAATTTTAGTAAATTGGTTATTGACTGTTAAAATAACTTACCATCTCTGGACATGCCAAGTCGCAGGCACTTTTGTAACCGGCAATACTGACACCGGTTTCTGTTGACACGATCTACCACACAATTTTTGTTTCTCGGGCACTGGTAATTTACGACTGATGACTGTGACCTCCTGAAGAAACCTTTGCAACCCTCGCAGGTTATTACACCGTAGTGTACACCGCTGCTTTTGTCGCCGCAAACTTTGCAGGGGATTATCTCGATCTGGGCTGTAATTAATAAATTTTCAATTATTACCATTTGTCTATTACAAATAAATGAATAAAAAAAGAACTATTATTTAAATTTGAAACTTTGATTTTTATCTATGACGACAGATGAAATAAGATTATATATGTAATACGTAAACAAGAGTGATATGACATGAAGTAGCTATTGATTATGTAATTCAAGCTTTACTTTATAATTCAATAATACATTTGCATATAATTGACATAACACAAGTTAAGTGTAAGCTTCATTGTTCAGTTTTTTAACTCTAAATTTCATGGAGCTTGTTTTATTTTATTTGTAAATTTTGCTAAATAGATTGTATGGAAAAATTTTTAATCTCTATATTTTAAAAATATAGAGAATATGTATATACAAAATATATTTTTAACAGCTAACTTTCTTTCGATTTTCGTATTTATTTTATAGATTTTAAATACAATTAAAAAATATTGAAAATCGATCTGGAATATAAGTATGAAAATTTTTAAAAATTTATTTTAAACTACATAGTATTTTCAATATACTTTTATAGTTAGTTTTTATATAGTTTGAAAAAAAAAAATTTTTTTTTTCATTATTTTATGCATGTGTTTTATCATATAATATTCAGGATATATTTTTAATATTTCAAAAAATATTTTTGATAAGAAAATTTTTTATGGAAAGATTTAAAAAATAATTTTTAAACTTTGGTATCTGCACAGTAAAAAATTTTGCGTCAATGCGTCAAAAAATTTTGTCTTGAAAATTTTTGTGTCAATTTAACACTTTTTTGTGTTGTGCAATGACGTAAAATTTTTTACAGTGTGTTCAAAAAATCACAGATGGAAAATCTGTTCAAATATATATATTTCGGTTTTTATTTATTATTTTATGGATTTCAGTTTCCACTGAATTGTAATGTGTATAGTTAAAAGCTCGTCTACCTCGGATAGATTTAACCTGGACTCTACGGTCATCCAGCAAACTGTTATCAGAACTTGAAGTTGTTTGAATTGAGGATCGCGTTCTCGCCTCTGGAGGCTGTGGACTCGTGCTGTCGGCGCCCCAAGTCGACGTTTCGAACACCGATAAATTTCCCTCCATTTACACTGTCGTACTTTATCGCCGTGTCGTTGCATTCGCATACGACTCTTTCTAACTTTCATCTACTGCTAATTTTATTATTTCACTTATCAGATTTATAATAATCAAGGCGTATATATATATATAAGAGGCATTTATATTCTTTGTACTACTTGACAAAAATCCCTGATAAAATTTTGTTTAAATTTATTTATGTGAAAAAAATAACTATTTTTATGCTAGTTATTTTAAAAATTTGTTTTATTAAAATTTAAAAGGTATCTATTTTGTTTTTTTTATAAAAGCATTCAATATTCAATTTAATTGAATAAAAAAAAAATTGCATGGATTAATTTTATACATAAGTTTTATAAAAAAAAATTATAAAACACAAAATTGTATCGACTTCATTTTTAATAATTGAAGAACAAGTTTACTTGATAGTAATTTTAATTTTCATTGCAGAAATTAAAGTCTAAAAAATAGAAGCAAATTCCGTCAGGAGCAATAAAATGAGTAAAAAATTCAAAATACTTTAATTAAAGTAAAAATATTGAGCCTTCTCATCGAAACATATTCTAATGAATAACTTTTTTCCACTTAATGCTATATAATAAAACAATAAACAAAAATACTTTAAATGATGAGTTTCAATAAAATCTACAATAATTAGCTTCAACTTGTACTTGATATTAGTATTATCTTCATCTTCTACTACTTGGTAATATGGTATACGGAGAGCGGCGGTCTCAGTAACGTCGAAGCGCTTGCACCATATAGTCAAACATTACATAACTAAGAACGATGAACTCAAAGTACAGTCACTCAACACACGGGCATTTTCTCGCGTTATCTTGTATCACGTTACGATGCCTGCAGCTGCAGGAAATTATTTCTTCCAAATTGTTATTTTTATTTATTTATTTTTTTTTTCTACTCATAATGTTGTTTTTATTTCAATCAATAAAAAAAAATTCATAATTCCGGGTACAAAATTTGGAAAAAAAGTTATTTACATAATTGTGTATCAATGAGACATTTCATTAATTAATACTTATAATAATCAGTAACTTATTATCTTCTTAAAATTTAACTAAGATTTTTGTCAAAGTAAATTAAAAAAAAATAGTATCATCTTATAAATGAAATAATTATTATAGTTAGCGAATATTTAATAAGTAGATCACTTAAAAATTAAACTGCCTTAATTAATATAAAAATAATAATTTCACATAATTTTTTGTTTTAATTAGATCAAGAGTTTCAAAATTAAAATTACACTTGACAGATAATTGAAAACAATGTTTATCATTTTAAATTATAAATATTACATAAATAATTGATATAAATTTCACATGTTTTCACATTACTGTAAGTGTTTAAATAAATTAACACAAATACATCCACTGTCACTTATCAGTAGTCATATTTATGAATTTAAATTGATTGTTGATAAAAATTTAAAATACGGTAAATTTGTAATTAAAAAAATAAAGATAAAAGTTATAAAAAAAAGTATTGAACTTGTAGAGCGTTAGTAAGCGGCACTTTCCAACTCCCACACGACACACGACTTTATACTCTATAGTAATACCAATTCACCCATACATTACTCTATCATGAGTGTACACATGGATTTACTCACGAACCAACCAACATCTCTTCCTGCATCCTTCTTTCTTTCTCCTTAGTCCCTTTCTACTTTACGATCTTTTTGTGTCTCTTTTATAAATCTCGGACACAACACTGAGTAAGAATAATCCACCGAGAGTATATCCACTGATCATGCAATACATTGTTACATCCCACATATCCAATAACATTTAAATATAAAAAAATATTTTATTTATTTGTTTTATTCAGGCACTAAATATAGCTCATTAATTATTGGAGTACCAAAAAGAATTTACTTTATTTTAAAAAATACATCTTTTATTTTTTTTTTTTTGTTTTTGGAGTGAATAAACATTGTATTAACACCGTCTATAATAATAAATATAATGATATGTAATTTGTGAATCAAGTTCTCATAATTTATGTATATTAAACGCGCACCTAATAATGTAACTTACACCTCTATTTGTCCACTAGTATTTAACATTTAATTTAAATTTGAATAAAATGGATTAAATAATAACATAACATAACATAGCACAGTATTTGGTTTACAATATTTTAATATTAAACAAAACAATATTTCGGATGTTTAATAATAATGCGATTACGGAGGAAATAAGTGACAATTTATAGAATGAACAAATTTACATATATGATAGAGAAGAGGTGTTTTTGGGGATCACCAAAGCAAGCCTGGCATCTCACAATATGTCAAGAATCCCCACCATACCGTTGACGTTGTGGCGGGTCACTGAACTGTGCGCCACCGCGAATGATGGTCGAGTGCTTCGTCTCACCCTCTGCCCCGCTAACTGGCGCACCCCTTCCCCGCAAGGCGATTCCCTTCCTTTCCTTCTCTAAAATCCCTCCTGGCGGACAACACTCCCCACTATTATTTCAATTGTAATACTTGCCGGGTATTACCGACAATCTGCGATCGCTACCGAATCTTTCACCACGTTTACTTAAGTTATTACTATTTTATCTATTTATCAATTAAATATATACAGTCATGGGTCTAATGATTGTAATTATAGTTATTATCGATGAAAACAGGCCAAAAAATCAATATTTTACTCCGGCTTAGTCGATGATGAGTGTTGGTTTTTAATTCAAATTTTTTTTGGTCAAGAAGATGTCAGTTTACTTTTAATTAAATAAGAAAGATCGTTCTTTGTTTATTTAAGTATGTAATAACAATTTTTATGTTTTTTAATTCATAATGATTAATGATGAAAATTTAACTTATAAAAAAAATTAAACTTCATGAAATTTAGGAAATTATTAATGCAATCATTTAAAACTAATTGATTCTTTGAAATAGAGTACGAAATCGTCAGATAACTGCTGATTTTAGTTTCATCTTGATGGAAGTTGAATTATACAAAAGAAGTTTATGTTACGGAGAAAAAATTTGATATATTTTTACACGGAAAAAAGTAAACTGTAATAAATAACAATCGACGATTTATAATAAGTAATGATCAACTGCTAAAAATTACCATTTCAAACAGTAAAATCGTGATTTTACTATTCACATTGTAATATTTACAATTTAAACGTTACAATTTACTCTTTACATGGAAGAAAATACTATTTCAAACAGTAATATTCGCTATTTAAACGTCTAAAATGTTAAAGTATAATAATTAAGAATTCAAACTTTGATATTTATCATTTCGTACCTAAAAAATGATGTTATGATATGTAAAAAGTATAAAATAAAGTTAGTAAATTTCTAATACAAGCAACGTCAATATTTACAAAGTAAAATGGTAAATTTTAAACGCAACGCTAAAAATCAAACTGTAATTATTGACTTGCTTGAACTGGTAAAACGTATTTTTTAAAAGTATAATTTTTACTGTTTCAAATGTTAAATTCTCCCAGAGTGAGACCCCCTTCTCTTTTATCTGAGTTCCCCTTCTTCTCATAATATGGACTATATATTGAAATGGCAATTTTTACTGTTTGAAACTGTAATTTTTTAAGATGAAAGAGTCGTTATTTACTATAGTGACAGCTACTAATCACTTATTTTTGATATTAAATTATAAATTGTGGCTTTTATACTTTCTACATTAAGTTCTGTAATATTTACATTTTTGCCACCCCGATGTCCGCTTTACTGTTTGAAACTATAAAAATTAACCGGAATCCGAGTGAATATTACAGTTTACTTTTTTCCGTGATACTTTAATTTTACTCCATGCACAAAAAAAAGAAGTCAATTTTTAACTTAAGAGTGTGGAAATTGTAAAATTTATTATTATTCAAAATCTTAAGTTACATGAGAATTAAACATACTGTAATAAAAATTTCATTGTTTTTAATCAAAACAGAAAAATTCTTGAATTAAAAAAAATTTTTTAGCTTAATTCAAGACAAATAGATTCTTCACAATGGTTACTTAGTTAACGAATTTTTTTTCTTGAATTCGTTGATTTCTTCTTTTAGTGCAATAACGTTTTAACTAATATTTTAAATAATTTTTTTCGACAATATTTTATTATTAAATAAACATTTCTGGACCTTGATGTGCTATCGATAATTTATTGCGTATTATTTTTACCATCCAATTCTCTTCAGGAATGTAAAAAATCGTGTTAATTAATTCCATTAGAAAAATGTAATAATTGCATCAAATTTTCAGAAAAAATTTCAGCTAGCTAGAGCAAAAAAATTGATAAAAACAATCTATTTAAAAGCAACTAAAAATAATGGAATCGATTTGGTAAAATTAAAAAAATTTTTGTTTCTGGTCGCTGCGTTAAACGAAGTTGCCACATTCCGACTACGTCGAGCAGAAAAATAGTATACACACCTTGGCCAGTAAAAAGTAAAGCCTCAGACCACATGTTTGTCAACCTCGGCTTCGCCTCGGCCAACAATTACATGTGATCTGAGACTCTTCTTATTTTACTGGCCTAGCTATGTAATATACTATTAATAACAAAGTAGAATATTGATATGCAGGATTGGGATTATTGTTTAAATTAACGATTGACTAATATAGTAACTTTTAAAAAGTTAAATAATTGTTCTTTTTTCTTACTGAAATAAATAAAATTTATAAATGAAGAGATAAAGAAGAAAATTATCGATCGCAGGAAACTGCATCATCTATAGAGCACGTGTGCCGCTTGCTTAGTAAACAAAAGTAGAGACTCCGTTATAATTTAATGTGTAATGTAAGTGATTCTAGATGTCTCAAGTCTGGCGCTTTCACCGACTTTGTAATAATAATAATATACTTAAAAAGCAGTGTCGTAATAATTGAATGAAAATATGTAATAAATTAATGTTGTATTATTTTTCGAAAATAATGATGATAACAATAATGGGAAATAAAGAATACTTATGGAAAAAATAGTAATGTTTGAAAAAAATAATGGATGAAAAAATAATAAAAAATGATATTAAAAAAATGAATAATTTTTAATTTATTTTCATTCATTAAACACTTGACTCATACTTGTGACTATTCTCACTATATATAATACTGTCACTCTCCATTCTATTTGGTTGCCACGTCCTTGTAGAGATCGTAGAACCTCCTCTCTCTTTTTTTCAGAGTCTCATTCTTGGTTTAACTCTTTACGTTTAACTTGTACTCACGCTTTAACCCCACTATCACAACATAACATATTACTTTAGTGTAGAGTACTGTTGTGTGTTTATAGTTATACTCGTTGGTGTTAGTATTCGCATATTTATTGCATAACCGACGCGCAACACACGAGGTTGCCAACCTGCACTACGACGCATAATACTCTATAAATATACCACTACAAATAAATAATTTAACATTAAGTCGATTTGTACATTCAGCCAACTGTAATCATTAAATTGTTTGCATGGTATTATTATTTTTTTTTTTTTATTTTATTATACATGTATGTTTTTATTTTTATTTTTTTTATAATAATACGCAATGGTGATATTATATGTTATATCTATAAATGATATAGATATTATTATTCGAAGGAAAGTATAATATAAACGTAATGATTATCAAAGAGTGCGAAAGTCGCCCGGCGGTTTGACATTGGACGTGATAAACTTTCCACGGATTATAGATTTATAAATTGTAGAGCTCTAAAAATAATTAATTCCAATTATTTGGAATTTTTTATTTAGATTTTTATTTTTTTATCCATACTTGAAATTGTCATTATCAAAAAATACTGACTACACGGAAAGCAAATTATAGGGATTTTTACTATTCATTATGGGAATAGTTCCCATAACCGTGTAGTTAGTTTTCCTATACTGCTATAGGAATAGTTTCCATAATAGTATAAGAATGGTTTCTATCATACTATGGGAAGTTGTTCCCATAGTAATATAAGAATTATTCTCATATTATTATGGAAACCATTCCAATAACAGTATAGGAAGAATTACTGTATCATTATAGGAATTATTCCCATAATGGTATAGTAATGATTTCCATACTTCTAAAAAAATATTTATTTACAAAATTCTAAATGCATTACTCTCTCGTTACAGAGATCCTTTAAATTAATGAAGCTTAAAGAGGATTTACACACAAAAAATTCAAAAAAATTTTTAAATATATTTTAAAAATTCAGTCGTTAAGAGTTTTGTGTATCACAAAAATAGTACCCACACTATTGTGAAAATAATTATCTCTCAATAGGAGCAATTCCAATAATATTGTAGGAAATATTATTACAATTTTATTGTAATAGTTCTCATAATTTTAAAGGCATTTTTGCTATACTATTATGAGAATACTTGCTAAATGATGATAGTAATATTTCCTATATCATCGGAATAATATTCATAATATTATGGAAATGGTTTCTATATGATTATGGGAATGATTCCCATAATTTATAGCAATAAGTCCTATAATATGTAAGATTTATTCCTATAAATCATAGGAATAGTTACAAAATGTATATAGAAATCACTCCTATAAATTATGGAAATAATTCCTATAAATATAGGAACCCCTCCTATAATTCATATGGGAACTATTTCCATAAATTATTGGAAACGATCTTATACATTCTGGGAACACTTCCTAATATTATGGGCGTGATTCCCATAATTATAGTTTTCATTTCTATAATCAGTATATTAGGAAGTAATCCCATAAATTTATAGGAATAATAGCTATATTTTTCTTTCCGTGTAGATTGTTCTCTCTGCTATACTGTCTGAATTTTTTTTAGTCCACGAAAAAATATTTTGAAGTACTCTGGGTTAATATTCCGTGCAGATGAGTATCTTATTTTGATATTTACTGCATATAGTCTGCCGTAAGACTTATTTTAATTATAAAAATCTATAAGAAGTTTATTATACTTCTATTTTGGATAGATGCTTTGATGAGCCTAATTGATGCCTGATAAATTCAATTACACAAAAATATAATGATTTGAATTTAGTACATAGTGGTATAAAAACATAACTAAACATATATCGAATAGAATCTAATACATATTAGATACAATATTATATGTTGAGATGAAGAGAAGAGACACACAACCCCTATCTATAGATGGCTATAGCTATACACATTTTTAACAAATATAAATAATGCTGTGAAGCGGGAAAGAATAGGAGTTACGGTAATTATTACGTGAAGCGTTCCAACATTCACGTAACAGGATAATTGGTATATATACCATGTTCCCGACACTCCAATAAGTACCATTTTATCAAGATTCTTGGCGAGATCTACTACATGTGGCCAGCTAAGAAAAATTAATCTTCTCTATACGTATGCATATAAGAGATTTCTACCTATGTATTGACTCATCACAATATTTCTCGAATCATAAGGCGTAGAGACTTGAAACTTGGTAGAAATATTCCTTTCGCCGAGTAGAGGTCACCTAAGAACGGATTTTACGAAATTCCAACCGCAAGGGGTGTTGCGGGGGCGTTAACAATAAAAAATTTCCATTTTTAAACTGTAACTCCTACAGGCTCTAAATTTGATAGGAATCGTCAATATGTGACGTAGAAATGATCTAAAAGCGTTTTTTACTACAAGCAACCCCCAAAAAGGGTTGCGGGGGTATATGTTAATAATTAAAAATTTTAATTTCCTAGTTATAGCTCCTACAGACTCCAAATTCGGTAGGAGTCTACTATGTTTGATGTAGAAATGATATAAAAGAGGATTTTACGACAACCCGACCTCAATAAGGATTGCGGAGATGAGTATTAACAATCAAAATTTTAAATTTCTTAGTTATAGCTCCTACAGACTTCAAATTTGGTAGAAGTCTTTTATTTATCATGTAGAGATCATCTCCAAACGGATTTCAATAAATTCTACATCCAATAGGGATTGCGGGGGTGGATGTTAGAATTTTTAATTTAAATTTCTAAACTGTAACTTCTATAGACTCTAAATTTGGTAGGAATCGTCGTGTCAAGTTCAGCTAAGAATGGATTTTATCAAATTACAACCCCAAAAAGGATTGCGATAAATTTTTCTTATTGTGGGATCGCGGAAATGTAACAGATAAAAATGAATGCATTTTCTAAACACTTGATGTGTGAAAAATAAATTTGGTTACTTATTAAAATATAACTCGTAAAAAACATGTTAAATTTATTACTATAAAAAATTAATGTCACTGAGAAAATTTTAACTAACAGAAAAATTAATCGCATTTGAAGCTAGACAGATTTCAACTTTACTTATGAGACTTACAACGATTTTAACTAAAGCTTTTAATGCTCATTTGAAATCTGTGCAAATCAATACAACAATCCAATGAAATTTCAAATCTAGATCTAAAAATGCAATTCTATACAGCGCCCAGCGAAGCGGGCAAGTAACAGTTAGTTCTATTATATTATTGTTATTTTGTCACAGTTTGTTTATTGTACTTTTATACTGTATTATCATTATCACATTTGTATTCGTATTGGATTAAATAAAAACATACTTTTTAAAAAAAAACCCTAGATAGCTGAAAGAATCATAAATTATTAGTATATAATTCCTGGTTTCCAACTTTAAGGTGAAATACCCAGCAGTTGAACAGTTTTCAAAGTAAAACGTATTCAACCCGACTTTTAATAAATAAATATTTATTTATTAGTTAGAAAAAGTTTTTCTGATGAAAATATAAGCAATTTTGAATGTATTAATGCGTAAAAAAACATAAATTAATAATAATGTGTTTATATTTATAAGGTTTTAAAGATATATTATTAAAGCAGTAAGTAGTATTTGAACAAACAATTCTGAAATGCCACGAAGTTGAACAACCCGGGAGCAGTAGTTGAACTAGTATAGCATAAAGCTAATAAATTTGTCTTTTATTGATATACCACAAGATTGTTATAAATAATTTAAGATGAATAATATCTATAAGATATAAAAAATGTATAATACGTTTATTATTTAAACATTTTTAATATTTTTATTCAATTTTTTATTTTTATTTTTTTGCTGCTATTATTATTATTATTATTATTATTATTATTATTATTATTATTATTATTATTTTTGTCACAAATCACTAATAGCAATAACATTAAAATTTAAATAGTTTCTTGAAAAATAATGAATTTTCTTCAGTGATCTATAGTATTACAGACTTTTTATAATTATTTGTCTTTTTTTATCACTTTAAATTAGATTTTCCTGTAAAATTTTTTTTTAGGTTTAAGAATTTGACTGTTAAAATATACCAGGAAAGTTCTAAAAAAAAAAAACATAATATAAAGCCTTCAATTAATTTAATTACACTCTTCTTTTTTATATAGATTTTATTGAATGTAGGAAGTATTACTAGTCCCAATGCTGATTACAAGTAACATGAGCTGTTATAGCTTACAGTGCTTTAAAAATTATATTTTTACAAAATAAATAACTTATCACTTCAAATTGTTTGTTTTTAATTACATTGTTTTTTAGTTACATTGTTTACTATTACACCACTACTCTATAGGCTCTGTATACTACGTTCAACTATACTGCTGCAATTACACTCCGCGACAAAAGTATAACCCACCCCCGCTAATTTTTTCATATCTGATAAAGAATTATAGTTATATTAATATATTACTAATACACAAAATTTGGGTGTTAGTAAGTTTATTATACTATCAATACATTATTTATTAAATGCATATAATTAACCAAATACAAATGATATTGAGTTTTGCAGTGCGACAAAAGTATAACCCAGGTAATGAAATTTAAATAAAAATTCGAGAAAAATATAACAAACAATAATCATTCATGTAATCTAATATTTAGTAGATCCACCACTTTTACTTATCACCTCAATCATTCGGTCCGGTAAACTGTCATATAGCTTTTTAATTATGTCTTGATTTATATTTTGCCACTCGTCAACTATCACCTTCTTTAACTCTTCAACAGAAGTAAATTGTCTTGATCCACGATAGACAGCTCGTGATAAATTTCCCCAACAATTTTCAATTATGTTCAAGTCAGGAGAATATGCTGGCCATTCAAGAACTTGAATATTTTTTTCATTAAAGTAGTCTCTAACTACCTTTGCTCGATGGATACTGGCATTATCTTGTTGAAAAATGAAATTAGGGCCAGCAATTCGCATTGCGTGAGAGTTAATTTGCTCGTTTATTACTTCTATATATCGTTTACTAGTTATTTTTCCAGAACAAAACTTAATATCCATTTTACCTGATTATCCAATGCCAGACCATACCATTACACTACCACCTTCAGCTTGCCGACGGCTCAATATAAAATTATCTTTTCTTAAATCGTGAAAATAGTAATTAAAACCATCAGGTCCATCCAAATTAAACTTCTTTTCATCAGAAAAAATAACTTTTAGCCACTTTTTTTTCCATTGAATATGATCTTTTGCAAATTGTAATCTAACTAGTTTATGTTTAGCAGACAACGGCGGTTTTTTTGGTAATTTCTTACATTTTAAATGTTCACACTCACGTATAATACGTTGAACATTTCTTAAATTAGTACTAACACCAGCCTCCGCTGCGATTTGTCTTGCGGTAAGCGTAGAATTGGACGCAACTCTTAGAATTGACCTTCTTTCTCGTGGTGTAGTTGCTCTCGGTCGACCTGTCCGTTTTTTCTTACCATAGTTGTCGAGATCTTTTAAAAAATTTCGCACAACATGATGACTTCTGTTGATGATTTTTGCAATTTTGGCCTTAGAATAATTTTCAGAATGCAATTTTTTAATTATATCAATTTCAGTTTTGTTTAAGTGTTTTCCCCGTGGCATTTTAAATAAAAAATAGATAAATATTAACTTAAACAATTTATTTATGCGTAAGAACTTACGAGCTACTTGAAACAAGTATAAACATGAATAGACAGATCCAGTGCATCGAGCTGCTTGAGCCAATGAGACGAATGGGTTATAGTTTTGTCGCGCTATCAAACCAATAACTTCGTTGCTGCGTAACAAAGCAGCATCGGAACGTAACTATATATATACCATAGTACTAGAATCAAGTAAACAATAATGGCGCGCTAGGAATTTATTTATTTGTATTTAGTTTTACAGTAAATATAAAAAAATTAGAGGGGTGGGTTATACTATTGTCGCGGAGTGTATGATAGCAGTTACCATTTTTTATAGTAACAGTTACAATCCGGACGATAACAGTCACTATCAGGATGGTTATAGTTACTATCAGGATGATAATATTTACTATTAAGAATAGTAATTAATATTGTTGAATTCATGAAAAAATTGATCGAAAATTCAATAATTTTCTAGTACAGAAGAAAATTATAGGCACTTTTTCCACTCATCACGGGAATAGTTCTCATAATCGTATAAAAATTTTTTCTATACTGCTATAGAAATAGTTACTGTGATAGTATTGGAATGACTCCTGTAATAGTATAAAAACTTTTAATGTTTACTGTCACTGCAAAGGTCTTGAGTCTTGACGTGAATTTGTGTCTTCTCAAGGTTTAATATTATTCTCACCGATAGTCAATTTATTATAAGTATTTAGTCTGCATTCGAAAATGCTCTATCTCGAGATACATAATTATGAAATGACCTTGTATCTTGTGAACCATCGACATTTTTAAAGATATAAGCTCATCCCGATGTTACACTTATCAAGACCTTTGATTTGAGTACCCACATCAATTTTTCATATATTTATATGTATTATATATATGTATGTATGAAAAATATATCAAAATGCATGCGGGTACTCAAATCAAAGGTCTTGACAATTGTAACATCGGGATGAGCTTATATCTTTAAAAATGTCAATAGTTAAGAAAGTACAGTGCAATTGAACAAAAGTCATTAGTTAATAAAACAAAATTTTATTTATGTATAGTTCACAAGTCACGGCTCCAATAAATTATGGAAACAATTCCTGTAAATATATAGGAACCACTCCATTAATTCGTATCGTAATTATTGGAAACGATCTTATGAATTCTAGGAACACTTCCTAATATTATGGGCGTCATTCCCATAATCATCGTAATCGTTTCTACAATCAGTATAGAAAATAATCCCATAAATTTATAGGAATAATACCTATATTTTTCTTTCCAGTATATATTTACGATTTTACCATGGTTTTTAAACGCTGATGTTTAAATTCTACATACTACCTTAGATAGTAGCTGTTATAATTCCTGATGGTAACTGTTACCATCAGAAATTATAAATATAACCATATAGGATGATAATAGTAATTATCTCTAGTTAACATACAGGATTGTAACAGTTATTATAAATATGGTAAATGCTACCATATATATGATTTCTACAATCATCTAGATGGTATTCACTATCATCGGGTTGATGGTAAAATTTTTTACCATCACTCGATGGTAATTACTATTATTTAATTTTCTCCTTGTGTATTAATATTAATTTTAAAAATCTGTTCGAGTATTGATCCCGATTTTAAGGTGTTCAAATACTGAGTATTTTACCTTAGTTATTCTATCTCATATAAACATTTCGTTTATTTTCGTTGTTAGTCTCCCGTCAAATTTAAGTCAAAAAAAGACAAAAATAAGTCAAGCAGACGACTAGATTGCTCGACTCGATAGCAAGTTGTTTGTTTAACTCAAGTTTAAGGGAACTAAATAATTCAAGTCAAAAAAAGGCAAATTTAAGGTAACTAAATAATTTTTGTCAAAAAAGTCAAGATTTAGTCAATATTAAGACAAAAAAAAAACCAATAAAAGTCAAGACCTGAGGTAAAATCGTCGGCAAATTGACAACTTCAAAGAAAAATAAGTCAAACCAAGTGAAAATTAAGATTTCTTTTTCGACCCGGGTATTTATTTATTTTAATAAATTATATTGCATTACTATCACTTATAGTCCAAACACCATATAACTTAATTGTACACAAATTACCAAAATGTACAAGCATTTACCACATCATACAGTCATAAATAAAAAAACTTGGTCACTTCGTTAATCGTGTAATGGTGTCAAACTAAATTTTCTACGATAAAATATAAGGATGTGAATTTACAAAAATATATAAATATTTGTTTATATATACGCGAAGAAGAAAAGTTACATTTTTTACAATTTATCATGTATTTTAAGATCTGATATCTTTCTGAGTTTGAAAAACTGAAAAACTCCATAAAACCTCCGAAATATTACGATTACTTTGCATCAATAGTTATTATGAAAATTTATTGTCAGCAAGTATAAGTTTTTATAAAATATAAAAAAAATGACTTCTGATTATCCACATTAAATTAATAATTAAAAAAAATTATAATAATTGAGAAAATTAATGAATGATATAAGTATTTGTATAAAAATAAATAAAATTACATAATCATAAAGATTCTACTCTTAATTGATAAAAAAAAAATCAATATCACTTCATTTAATAATTATATGGGTGTTTATCTTTATGAGCATCGATTAACTTGTTTCTATTAATAATTCAAACACTCATTTATTTATATATGTAATTATGCATTGCGTGGATCGATATGAGACAGGACGATTATTGTTAATGAGGTGAAAAAAAAAAAAAAAAAAAAAAACGTCACAATTGACAGATAATTTTTGTTGAGGTATATTAGCAGCTTGTGACGATGTAAACAGACGAATAGAGCAACCGGCGTGCGGCATAAGTCGCGAAACGAATGTAGGTCAGGCATATGAGGTGAGTCGTCGATCCAAGTAGGTAAGTCAATCGATAATGAGATTGTCGGCGTTCTCGTCGCGTTGTTTGTTCTGAATTGAGGGACACTGAGGGGTAACCATCAACAAAGTACAAGAGCGAACTTGAGAAAATGAAAATACCTTTCAAAAATTCCTAAATGTTCGTATCGTACCTATTATTATACACGGTATTTGCTATTAAAATTTATTACAATAAAATCGGAATTTAATATTCCAAATTACTTGATGTAACACATTGTTTATTCAATTGAATTTTATTTATGATTTTATTATTTAAATTATTCAACATACTCGATAATTTATAAATAATGATCAATAATGATAAATTTTATTATTTCGTTATTTATTTAAGTGATAGTAATTTTTAACGAGTGCTATTTACACTGATAAACTTTAAAATTGTTAGTTTTATGAAAATAATTTGATATTATCAGCCTAAAGATATTATTTCGTAAAACTCGGTAATGATAGCCATTTTTATCGAGGTGGAAAGCATCGAGTAGTCTAAAGTAGTATAGCAGTTTAGTAGTGTATGACTCGAATGATTGAGCCAACTGCAAACGGCAGTATTAAACCGAGAATGACCATTACAATTTTCTTAACTAAGCTGATGTGGTAATATTTGCAACTTGCAACACGTTGTTTGCGTTCGCGCGCAAACTACAGTCATATCAATCGTGTTCTTCGGCCAAGATCCAAGATCGTCTATTCCGGCATTTTAGTTGACAGCTATTTAATTCAGGTCGCTGTACTTAAATAGATTTCTTGATATTTTAACCATATTTATTGTCTTAGTTTTTCTTTTTACTATTTTTTTCTATGATAATAACACCAGTTAAGACATTACTACACAGAAAAAAAAATTAATTTGAATCAAGAGAAAAATTTTTGAACCATGAAAATAATTTTGAAAAGTTTAATTGTCTTGAATCAAGTAAAATTTACTTAAACCAAGAAAAATTTCTTAATTTAAAACTTTTTCTACTCTAATCAAGAAGATGAAGTTCTTCAAAATTATTTACGTGATTCAAGTAATTTTTTTTTTCTGTGTATTGTTTTCAGTTTTTTAGAGTGATTTATGGGAGTAAATTTTTACTAAAAGATGCATAAGGATTAATAAATTGATTAAAAGTCAACTAAAATTATAAACACGTGTACATAAAAATAATATGTACTTTGATAAAATGAGCAATTTGATTTACGAGAAAGAATCTCAATATACGAAAATCATTTTGAAGAATTTTACAATTTTGAATTAAGCAGAAAAATTTTATAGTCAAGTCAAATTAATTTAAATCAAGAAAATTTTTTTAATTAAAAAAAACTTTTCTGTTTAATTCAAGATGATTTAATTTTTTAAAATTATTTCTATGGTTTAAGGTAGTACTACCGGTTTTAGAATTGACGTTCAGAATTTAATGAAATTTGGCACATAATTAAGCAGTATAATTTTTGAAAGTCAAGCAAGTCTTGAAAAAAAGATATTAATATCTACATATTTTTGCTTTTACCATTGATCCTTATGGAGAATCACATACTTTATTTTATTTCACAAAACTGGACGTTCAGATTCTTATAAAAATCAAGACAACGAGAGAAAATAACATCTAGAACATATTTAATAACAATCAGTATGTTTTCCAAGAATATGAGAATCCCACAAAAAACAGTTTCATTGTAAACCGTCGCGCCAAGTACACGTCCAACTATCTACCGTCTAAATAGCTAGTATACTAAATACTGAACTTAGTGCCCATACGTAGTTGGTCTTTAGTTTAGAATTTCAATATACGACGGTAGGTGGAGCCACAAAACCATTACCACTGTATTTTAGAAGCATATTGGTCAGTCACGCGCATCATTTAAAGTAAAAATATTGTAATAACTTTGTTTGTAATTAAATTATTACAAAAATTCATGAATAATGAATTAGCTGTATAACTTAAAAAGTACATATTTGGAATTTAAAAATGCTGATAAAATATTTGATTATATCCCTTAATATATTCAAATATTTTATCAGCATTTTTAAATTCCAAATATTTACTTTTTAAGTTATGCAGCTAATTCATTATTCATGGATTTTTGTAATAATTTAATTACAAACGAAGTTATTACAATATTTTTACTTTAAATGATTTGCGTGACTGACCAATGTGCTTCTAAAATACAGTGGTAATGGTTTTGTGGCTCCACCTACTGTCGTATATTGAAATTCTAAACTGAAGACCAACTACTTATGGGCGCTAAGTTCAGTATTTAGTATACTAGCTATTTAGATGGTAGAATAACAGAGTTAAGTAGTGCTAACTTCGAAATAATAAAATTCGCCCTAAATTTGTAAAATCTCTCGTAGAATCGAAAACAGGCGCAAGTAAAAATTTTCAAACTCGCGATTAGTTAAATAATTGTTAAGACCCAACATTTTTTTGTAATATATGTATAATTGGTAAAAAGAAACTTATTAACAATGGTGTAAAGTGTTAGTGTCTTAGTAATAATAAAAAATATAGAGCTAAATATGTAAAGAGGTTATGTTGACATATGATTAGAGAATAAAGACACGTTGTCTCACGCCATATGTCGGACGTGTACTTGGCGCGAGACACTATCGTGTCTTCGGATATTTATTAATAAAAAACATTCAAAATTTCTCTGTCTCTCTTTCTCCAACGTGATTTAGTATAGGGAAATCTACCACGTTAATCGAATAAAGTTAGGTTTTAGGATTTGACTCTTGTGGTAATGGTAGTACTACCTTAAATTTTTCTTCTTAAATCATGTTAATTTTCTTATCAGTGTAGAGATAGTTGATTTTGAATCCAGTATTGTAAAGAAATTTTAATTGTGATTATCGATAGAAAAAACTTAAAGATTATTATTATTATTATTAAATTTTGAGCGAAAAATAAAATTTTCAAACTTGATGTTTTAGTTTTAAATGACTAATAGGATTTTACAAGTGCATATAAGTTTTTATCTCACACGTTTAAGTAAAATAATTATTGAGTCAATTAAAATTATTCATTCATAAAACACCTTTTGTTTTTTTTTTTAGTCAAGAAGATTTCTTGATATCCAATCAGATGTTATCTTGCGTAGTGTTCAAAGTGTTTGATATTCTAAAATTCCTATTCAAATGTAACTTGAAATATAAAAAAAATGAGAATTTTCGTCGGACGTTTAAAAAATTTGTAGATAAAAAAGAAAAGTTTTTTCTACAGCCTACCAAATATGTCATATATCTATTGCATTGATATATGCAATAGAAAAGGAAGCGTTAGTAGCTCAGTGGGAAAGCCAACGTTTTTCCGGCGGTCAATACGAAAGATCGGTTGCGGGTTGGTGGACGCCGCGTCGCCGGAGGGTTAGTAACTCCAACGGTGAACGACCGAATGGTTCTGCGCGTGCGCTAAAATGCAGATGACCCAGAAAACTCGGAGTTTTCCGTGGAGCTTCGGATGTTGACAGCCAATGCGCGGGCGCCGACGACTGACCCACATCACTTCAAGTCACTTGCGCCCGGCACGCTGTACTGGCAGAGTGCACCGATTCGCGCCAATCTTCTTATTAGCCAAATAATTTACTTTTTTTTTTTTTTCTCAAAATAGTCCTATAATTGCTCAAATTATCACCGAATGTTTAATTTACTTTCTCAAAGACAACAAAAACGCTACATTTCCACCTAAAAAAAAAAAGCCGTAATGACGCAATGCTTTCTCGAAATTATTTTTAGTGGGTAGAAAATATTTAAAGATGATATATCGTGTTACATATTTACTTTACTGACAAGTACAAAAAAGTGTTATTATTATATCATTTTTTTTCTTCCACACGTAAGACTTAACGAAGTAATTATTAAGCATTCACGCTGTTTTTTTTTCTTTTAATTTTAAAGGAGTATTTTTTTTACTTATGATGTGCAATAACAATTTATTCGACTGTTGAGAATAAATATTTGATTATCATAACTTTCATTATCTTCCACATGTTGTGTCAATCAATCACACAATCCATTTACCTATCGAATACCCAATCATGCGTAGTGAAATTTAGAAAGCACCGGTGAAAAGCCACGTGCGCGCGGTTAGCAAATAACTAACCCGATAACTAAATATACTTGGAATTATTTTATAAAGTATGACAATCATTTTATAATTATTTATAATTGTCATTTTTCTAGAAATAGAAGAAAAGTTGGCAACTACGAACAATTTAATTCAGAACTCTTCAAATTCTTTCTTTTTTCGACTCTAAAAGCAAAGAAAGAAATTAAATTAGTTTTAATTAAATAAAAAAAAAAAGCTTTTATAATTTAAATTATACGCCGTGTATTTTTAATCATAGAAGAAAAAATATATGGACATATAGTAACTATTTTATTCGAGGACACTGCCTTTTTATTCTCACCACATTCTCGGACTTTAAGGCAATAGTAAAGTAGAAAAAAAAAAAAAAAGAATCATTTACTCAGTTACTAAAACGTCGGTAATCGATGTCCTTGCAATAGTAAAATAATGATTTAGATATACCGATGTTATACAATGCAACGGAGCGTGAAATGGTAATTGCTGTGTCAAAATCATTAGAAATTTCGATAGCTATTACTTTACTTTGACAATTAAAATTATTTGAAATCTCAAGGTAAAGCGCTGACTTTACTACTAATTAATACTAATTTTTGTTTAATAGTAAACAAATGTATTTACTTTTTTATTTTGTATTAACCATTGAATGATTTATTTCTCTTCAATATTGAAAGTAGCTCTTCGGAATTACAATTAAATGTTGCAATGCCGCTATATAACTAAAATCGACGAGAATTGCATATTGATTTAAATCGTAAATTTTTAGCGTTGATATAAATTTAACAATAAAAACTTGAAAGACAAAATGTTTACTAATTAAAAAAAAAAAAATAATGTAAATATGTTTTTTTTTTGACAAACTTTTATCAAATGGCACTTTTACGATTGAGGCTTATCCCAGATTATAGTAATAAATTTTTTTAATTTCTTAATCGTAAGTCATTATGTGGATAATAAAATAATCAATATCTGGTGTAATAAAAATTAATTTCTATTTTAACCAGAAATAAATGTATCTGCTGCTTATTAATAGAACAAAAGTTTTTATTTTTGTATTTTGTTATTAAAAGCCTGTGTCTAATGCCAATCAAATCATTTTAATGGGCGGCGGTTAATTTTGTTTGAATTTAAAATGATAAAAACATAATTACGAACATCATACAAAGTAACCAATTTTAAGTCATTAATAAGCACTTGCATCAACAAATTTTTGTTAAATACACTTCTCCCAAAAATTGAACGAGCAAAAAAAATTTCTAAAACATTTTCTCGACATTTCATAAAAATATGGAAGAACCGTCACTTATAAAATTTTTTAACTGAAAAATTTGAAGACTAGAATCTAGGGGCTTTAGTATGAATATTAAAAATTTCGATATCACCACATTTTACTCAAATACACCTTGTTACAAAATAATCGAAAAATTTACAAATTTTCTTACCCCTTTAATTTTTGAGATGCTTTTATTTAACATTTTTGTGTGATGATTTAACACAGTCAAATCACATTAACACACAAAAATTTTAAATATATTTAACATGAAAATTGTCGAATCAAATTTTTTTATTGTGTATGATCAGAACTATTTATAGATATCAATTTTATCATCACTGCATTATGATGTGTTTTTTTTTTTTTTTCATTACACAATGTATGATCTTATCGACTCGATATTTGTGTAATCCAACTTTATACTTTTCTTCAGATACTCAGATATTTACTATAACATTAAGAAAAAATTGTTTAACGAATTGACACGACATGGAAGAAATAAAATACAGAAATAGTAAAATTATAACTAGGTAAGATAACCGAATGTTTAATTTAATGACTGTACTACGTACATTTGCAGAATTTTTCAGTGAAATTTATTTTTAGAAAAAAAAATTTGAAAGCTCAAAATAATTGCAATTAAATTATGTTTCTTAAGATTCTTAAATACAAAAGTGTTGCATATGTAGTGAAGATAAAAATAGTCTTAATAACAATCTGGGAAAAAGATTGCATATCTGCAATGTACGAAAAAGTTTCACGACGTGAAAATAGCACAGTGCGCTGCCATTGGGATTTTATGAGTCGCTGACTTGTAAAAAATCTACTACACCCATCTACCACGTTCTTCAATGAAATAAAGTCGCAAAAAAAAAATTATAAATACATCTACGTTCTACATGCCACTGCACATGTGTTATTATCATTACGTTATCTGATATCAAATGATATAGATTTTAATTTTTTTGTGCATGATAAATTTTAAATATTATATGTCTCTTAAATTGTTGAATATTTTAATGTTATTTTTATTTTAAATATCAATAATGAATTTAGTGACAGTCACTATAAGCATTTTTGACCAGTCAACTTTCACAAAAAATTTATTGTGAAATACCGTCAGAGACGTGTGTAATTTTTATTATTGTTAAAACGTGATTTTGTTATTCAAGAAAAATATACATACATATGTGTTTAATTTGTTTTTTATTTTTATTTTATCATGATATACATATATTTGTAGAGATAATAAAACTTTTTATACTGCGAATAAAATTAAAAAGAAAAAACGTGCTTGCCTCAACAACCAATTTGGACTATTTGAATTTTTTTAAAGCATCATTGTAAAAAATATGAAATTCTCTATTATAAATTGTCAAGCTTTATATTTTAATAAATGACTTTTATATTGTATAATTTTAAAATAATGTAATATTTATAAGTGCACAGCATTTAAGATAAATTTCTTTGAGTAATGAAGATAATGTCAATAAGTGACATAACAATGATAATTCTTGATCTGCCTTTTTTTTATCTTTTATTTTTTTTAATTTATAAATTTGATTATTTAAAGTAATCAGCCCGTAAATATGTGAATAAAAATTATTTTCTTATTTTTGACTGTAAAGGCAGATGATATTTCTCATTTAAAACTTAAAAAAATTTTATTACCTCAACCCATTTTAGAACTTGAGTTATGTTTTTTAAGAATTTTTATTACTAACTTCTTGATACTTCTTTCTCTCGCATTCTCGTAATAATTATCAAATATTTTTATTCATCGTGAATACACATGCATAGTCATATATTACATGTAACATGTATGCTGTCTTCAATACACAGGAATGATTCTTTATACGACTAAAAGCAAAGCAAAGTAAAACTTTTCGCGTCACTCGGGCATCGTGGACCTGGCTGCATACGATCGTTACCAGCAATCTCGAGTTTCTTCGACCGTTTATGCCATTTGGCACGATCTTCCCAGTTGGATGCGCGTAGCTTTGGCATCGTTGCCAAATTAAAAAAGAAATTTCAACGATAACGTTAAACAGCTTTGCTGAAATTTTACGAAATAACTTTTACAAATTATATTTCAATATTATTACTCTAATAAAAACATTTCATCGATATCAGAATATTAAATAACTGTAAATAAGATTAAACTTTACCCTGATTCAATAAATAATAACAAAAAAGAAAAAATGTAACTATCATTTTTCTCAGTGACAGTTATAATGAAAAATTTCTACTCTTCCGGATATCTTGGTATACTGAATGCGTTTGACAGTGTAATGCATATTTAGTCCGGTGAGTAGGCTACTCTTTCTTTTTTCTTTCTCGATTGCGCTCACAAGCACGTTAATGTCACTATGATCATCGTAATAGCGAGGACGCGTATGGTTGTTACCAACATGCTTAATAAATTTTTTTTATTTATTATTTACTCTACTGTATACACATGGTAATCATAATCATCCCTATACTTATAATAAACTCCAAAAAAAGCAAGTAGTTTAAACCGAAAATATATTTAAATGTATTTAAATAAAATGATTGTGTTTATATATTAATTTATTTGATGATACATTAAAAAGGTGACGGTAGTTGATTGTAATGATGATGATAATACGGTTTGCACCTTGCCCTCTTTGGTAATACTCGAGTGCACTCTAGTCTCAGACGTGTATATAAATAATCCAACTATAATTAATATGACTAATAAATATAATCTTTCACTTATACGTAATTATAAAAATTAAATATTTAAAAAAATTAAAAATTTATTCTATGTTTACTTGGCAAATAAAAATTTTTTCCTCCTGAAAAAAATATTAATTAAAACTATTTTTTTTTTATTTTTAAAATCTTATGAACATTGTACTTGCTGGTTGTTGGGAAAACACTTGCCAACATTTAATAGATAACTCTTTTCCCTCTCATTTTCCCTTTCTTTCACTTTGACGCTTCGTTGTCGTTTAATATATGACGCACAATACATGTGTAGGTGTACAGTACATTATATATATATATATATATATATATACGAGTGATGTATCTTTTTGTCCCGTTCTATCTAATAGTTTTTATATAATAAAACAGTACATATCTTTGTCTGTTGCTTTTGCCTTTGGTATAATACTGATACACTAGCTGCCAAGGCTTAAGAATGTGTGTGTGTGTACATAAACGTTGTACGATGCATGCACCACGCAAAAGTGTGGGTGACTAACGCATAACTATGTGTTGGCGCGAACGTGTAACTAGGTCGCGGGTTCGACAACTTTAGCCAAGGCTGCCATACCAGTGACTCTCATTGTCAGTGAGTGTATAGTCATACGTAAGTCATAACCGAGGTTGCTTTTTTTAAATACATTTCTGTTATTATGACATGCTCTTGTCTCTTTCACAGATTTTAACCATATAATAATCTTTCAAGATTTTTTGAGTTTTTTTTCTTAATATTTATCGTGATATTTTTTATTTATTTTTATTGAAGAAATTTTTTATTTTTAATGTTTGAATGCATGCATGATAATTGTTGTGTGAAAATTTTATAAATAATAATAATAATAATAAATTATATTTCTTTTCTGGATCTAGTACTTTACCAATAGCTGCATCTTCATGTTACTTTAAAAATTTTTTTTAAAAGCTTTCATATGTTTTTCGAGTATTAATTGAAGTTTGAATTCCTACCTGAAACAGAAAAAAAATAAATTTTCATTAGATAAAAATAATTTATCAATTAATTATAGTAATGTGTTTACTTGTTTAAATGCGTGTAAATAAATAATAAACAATCTTATAATATAAATAATGACTCAATTGAAGGAGCTTTAATTTTTAGATCATGCACTTATTCATATTGTGTTTTCATTGTTTTACTGCATATGTGTCTATCATAAATCGTATTATGTACAAGCCAAGACACCCATAACGGTATATGTATGCATAAACGATATAATATAACATATACCAGAAGAAGAAAGGAAAAAAGAGAGATAAATAAATAGATAACTAGAAAGAAATAAAGACTAGACTCAGCGGATATCGACGCTCGACATCCAAGTGCAACGACCAATCATTTTACATATCTATCTAAACTAATAGATACTGAGTTTATTTATTCTATACAATTTCATTTCCTCATTGTAATAAACAAAAAAAAAATTTCGAATATTTAATAATTTAAACAATAATTTACAAAATTTTAAATTTCTATAAATCAAAAATAAAATGTTAACTTATTTTTGAAAAAACAAGTAAATGTTACTCATATAAGTGTATATAAAAATAAACGTAATATATATTACGTGTAAATATACATTAACGTAAATGAATTATACGTTTTAGTTTCTGTTTATACATATGATAGTTTTATAAAACTTTCCTAGAAAATAAAAGAGAACCACTGATCGTACCGTGTTATCATAACATCAGCATGCCTGCTTGCATCTATCTATATTTCAAAGAGTGGTAGGCTAGAAACGCGATTCTGAGGGCTGCATATGCTCTTATCGAGTATAGAGTCATGTCTAGTACTTGGTGCAACACTAGAAACTTGGTTTAAAAAATAAAACTGCTCTTCGTAAAATAATGTTTCAATAATTATGTATTTATAATTTAAGCAACGACATAACATAATTATTAATGATTAATGAATTATTGTGTAATTACTTATGTAAAAATATTAATTTTAAGGATTTTAAAATTTTCAAAATAATAAAAAAAAAAAATAGTAAGTTTGTATGCAATCGTTTAGGAAGTTAATGCGATTCAACATTGCTCAGGATCTTATGCAATCCTTTGGATTTCTGTTATTTCTAAGTTTATATTTTTCTTTCATTTTAATTTTATATATGCTGAGAAATTAGATAATATAATTTCATTTACCGATGACACGTACATGTATTACTGGATTAATAATATTTTTTATTTATTTTTATACATTTAGTGTTTATTTGAATGTTGAATATTAAGTAAGTATCGTTTTTTGTTGAGTGAAAATAATTCAATGTAATTTTAGTAAGAATTCAAATTTCCTTAAATTGATTTCTTATCTATGTATAAACCTATATCTAATATTATTTCTCAATAAGTATTTTATTTAATTATATATTTATTACAGAAAATAAATAAATAATGAGGCTAAGGTAACGCCTGCAGTAAAATAAATCAATTACTACGGTATCAATATAATATTTGAACATTTTATATTTTTGTTCTTATGTTAATAATAAATATGAATCATTAAAAAAAAATTTAGTAGCGAAAAAATGGTTATTTTTAATTATAATATTATTTATTTTTCAATGAACTATTATTTGTCCTTCTATAGTTTGAACAAACTGTGCTACGAAACAGCGTAATAAAGTGACAAAAAAGTATGAGAAAAACAAAGATTTCATTTTCACTTTTCAAGGGTTTGATAATTGATGTGTAACATCATAATAAAATTTATTATGATCGTAAATGCGTGTAAGCATGAGAACAACCTCATTAGTATTGCTAAAATGTATAAAAACAAAAATAAAAATAAAAAGATACTGGAAAATGCGCTTACGCATACAGTAGGGCTAAGAACACTTGAAAATGCCGTTCATGTACATAACACTATACACCTCTTCGCCGCAATAAGGCATCGTTGTCGTTGCTTGAGCACCGCAAAAGTCATTGCATAACACACTACAACACTACTACTATTATATGTATACAGTTCCCCAGTGACGTGTCTTTATTCTCCCTCTTAACTTTTCTTTCGCTCACTCATTACTTCTATCTCTGTTTCTCTTCTCCTCTTCTCCTTCTCTTACTCTGAGAACACGTCTCTATACTACTTGTCTTAAATAAAAGTCTCTTGACAACACACAACTTTATTCTTCGTATTCAAGAGAACGCAACTTTACAGTGCCATGTCTTTAGCATATAACTTTCTTCTTCTTCTTTTTTTTTTTTTTTTTTTTTTTTTTTTTCCTATTGCTACTGATGCTAGTGCTACTGTACTGTATGATTACTGCTGCTTTTGCTGCTTCTTGAAACGACTTTCGCCCGGATGCGAGAATGCCGAAAGTAATCTTGCACGGGATATTTTTGTTTTTATGTATATAAATATTCGGCAAACTATTAAAAAATTTTTTTATCCTCAACTTTTTTTTTTAATAATATTATTTTTTTATTTTTAATTATTGAATTTTTTTTTTTTTTTTCTTAATTTGTTTAAAGTCGCATAAACTACTAAGGTCATGAGTGACTACGGTAGGGGATAAACTTTTGAAATTGGAACTCGTTTTATTTCTTGGGCTGAGCAGAATAATACACTTAAATATTGAAAATATTAATTGGTGTACGCCGGACTCGAACCCGGTCCAATGCTTTGGTAAGCAAGGGCCGGATCCGATAGGCTACTGCGCGCCTTTATTGAATTTATAATTTAGTTTTTAATAACATTAATAATAATTATTACTATTGTCGTTGTTGTTTACGAACAATAACATAAATGCAAAAGTAAATATAACTACATATTGATAAAAGTCCGTGATAAATACCAAGGGCTTAGAGTTTATTGTTCGCACTTGGCCGATTTATAGTATAAATCAACAGCATTTTAACGTCGTACGTGGTACCTGCACGATGCATCATAGCCTTTATAAAGGCTATATGATGCTATGACTCCGATACCCGAATGTGTATGACAATGTTGTTGTTTTTATTTAATATCAAAACATCTTGCTTTACTGTTATAATATATGTTACATATTTTCCAAATTATTGATTGATTAAATTTGAAATAATTTTTACGACTATAATTATTTTTGATGGGATTTTAAAATTATTTTTTTTTTTTTTCTATATCGATCATTTACTACTAAGGTTAAATAATTATATTGACAAGCTTGAAATAACAATTTATCTTGATTGATTATTTTTTATTACCTAATTCAAACTAAAAATATTTTATCAATTACATTTTTGCATAATTTTGAGTTTTAAATTTGCGAATTATTTTTTTAAATTAATGAATCGGAAATTTTATTAAATTAAAAAAAAGTGAGCGAAAATACGGATCTAAATTAATCAAAGAATAATATTATGAAATTATGACTAAATTAGTAAAGCGGCATTATGAAATCAATTAATAAAGCTTATTCATAAATATTAACCACTTTGACAGTATAAAGAGATATTGATAATAGTATGAAATAATGATAATCATCAATCATACATATTAAATACAAAATAAATTAATTAATTAATCATACAGAAGTACACTGCTTAAATAAAAATTACGATAGTAAAATAAACCAGTGAATATTGACTAATTAATATGAGCTCATTCAATTATTCTGTTCAAAATGGCGAATTATAATCACTAATTACAATTGTCTTGCCGCCGGACATACCAGTGTATAGCATACACTGAAATTAGAAAATCATTTTTGTGAACCTCATCGCATGTGACTAAATATTCATTCTTAATTTTTTAAGAACAATCTTAATTTTTTATGTTTTACACATCAATTATTAGTTAATATTATGAATATTTAAATGTCCTGTACATGAATAACCTAAGAATAAATTGTTACTTTCAATTTTTACTCGATTACAAATGGACAGTAATCAACATAGAGTAAACATCCTCAACATAAGTACAAAAAAAATCTTCTTAAGCTGGTCGACTTCTGCAACTTTTATTTAATACCTTTCAAAATATTTACGCGATAAAATAAATACATTAAAATACTGTTAATGTCTTTTATTTAACAATATGCAATATTATTTGTAAAAATATTTTAATGGCGGTCGTAAGGGTATATAATCTCTTTCGATAAGCTTTGAATAAAGAAATAATTAAGTATTAGTTAATAATTTTGTGAACACACAATTAATTGTATGCGAGCAATTTATATTATTGTGGTTATATTACTGATTTAATGATTATGATAACATGTTTTATAGCTATACGTGGAATTTGACCTTTTGTGGTTTTAATCGTGTAATTATATCCTATCAATTCAATTATTGAAAAAAGTTGATCATTTTAGTATAAAGATGATTGGCTTTAAAAACATTTTTTGTTACGAAATTTCATGACGAGTAGAGTTAACTTTTAATTAAAAAAAAAAAAAAAAATAATAATAATAATAATTATTATTATTATTATTATTATTATTATTATTAGTTTTAATATTTGTAAAATTTTGAATTTTCGAGTTAAAAAAATGATTATGACAACTTTTTTTAACAGCAATGCTATCTTATAAAATATTAGAGTTGTTGTGATAATTAACTTCAAAAAATTTCCAAAGATAAGTTTTTTATTTTTTTAATTTAGATGATTATAAATAAATCTAAAAGAAGTGAAGGGTTTGTCGTTGTTTACTACACGGAAAAGTATTACATTAAAAAATAGAATAGTAACATCGTAATTCAGACTAGAGATTTATAATCGTTATCTTAATGATTTTATAGTTAAAAATTATCATTTACATCCCAATTTACCCTAGTAGAAATAATCAAGTTTTAACTAGATTCTAACCAGTAACTTGCAAGTCTAGTCGAACTGGCCAGTTACTAGCCAAAAACTGGATTTCATTTCTACTAGGGTTGTACGATTTAATACTTTAATTTGAACATAAGTTCCTTGAATTTAGTACAGTTTGGAAAATTACAATATTACAACGTAAAATAAAACAAAATAGAAATTCCATAAAATTTTACTTTACCGATTTAGATCCTTCAATATAAAATTTATTATCGAATTATCGAAAAAACAATGGTTCCTGATTTCTTATTGGTTAAGAACATCTTATTGCTTAAGAAGGTCACATAATTTAAATTTTTAGTATATTCTTATTTTATATTGTACTTTGTCTTGAAGTGTTTAAAACTTTATGTTATTCTGAGCAGGACAGACAATTTACTGAACAAAAATTACAATGTCGCATCGCATAAATTAGAATTTTTTCGCTCTAATTTGCTACTTTAATGTTCAATATTAGAAATTACGATAAATAATTAGATGTGAAAAACCAACCAAAAAATTTCAAAAGCTACTTAAAATAGACTCATTTTCGATATTTTTTTAATGAATTATTCGGCATCACCCAGTATGAAAAAGGAGATTTCTCAATTGTCGCACATAGTATGAATTGAAATTTTTAATACTAACTTTGAAGCGGACATAACCCAACAAAATGAGATAAATTGAATAAATAATACAACAGGCCAATTTCTAAAAAAAAAACTACTTTGAAAGGAAAGCTAGCCACAGTGAAAGAAATTTTCTTTAAAAATTACTATTAGATTCACGGTAATCGTGGGACGGATGGCACGACGTAATCATTCATCGGTAAGTGAGATAATTTTTAATTTCTTTTCAACTAATTTTACCGTAGTCTACTGTAAATTTTATTAAGTCTACCATCAAAAATATGAATTTTTTGGTATTTTTTATTTAAAAAATGGTAATAAATAAAAGGGCTGCATTATGTTCCACGATTACAGCGAATTTAACGCCAATTTTAAAAGAAAATTTCTTTACGTGCAGATTTTAAAATAAATCGGTTTAATAGTGAGAAGTTTCTGAAAAACATGTATTTTCTAAAAAATTTCTATAAATCTACTAAATTAGTTCGTTCAGTTTCATTTTAAAAACAAGAAAATAAGACTTCAAACAACTTATAATGTATAGTTAGTAGTTTAAAATTGATAAGCAATGAGAACAAATGGTGCTGTTTATTGAAATAAAAAAAATGTCTTATATATGAATCAATACTGACATTAAAATGATTTCTGTTGTATACATTGTTATCTATCCTAAGCTTTATTGAAAGTTACGACATTGCCAGACGGGAAGCAGATCCTTAGGCTTCTCGAGTTTCCGTCTGACTATATTTGCTTGGTTACTACTATCGATCCACCACACTACTGACACTCTACTACTATACAGTTGTATATATTTCTTTACTACTCAGTAAAATCAGCACAACGTCCGACCGTCACGCCAATTTTGTAATAGTCGTCAAAAATTGTAAATACTTTGTTTTTTTACCAAGATAGTTATTATTCGAGTAAATAATAGTAATGATATTGAATAGTTTAGTATTAGCATTAATTTAATAAAAATATTATATGCAATGATAACTAAAAATTTACATCGGTGTTACAAATAAATATTAATATCAATCATTATTAATGGTATAAAAATAATATAAACTAGTATAGTATATTCTAAGGAAATTTATTATTTATTATAATAAGACAAATGATTGAACAGTTTAACTAAATGCATAGCATGACGTTTAGTTATCGGAAAATGATAAATAGAACAAGGGGCATAGAGAAAAGAGAGATAATAAATGATAGAAGGAACATTGCTCTCGTTACTAAGTGGGCATCTAACGACTTGACGCAAATACATCTAAATGAACACGTCTAAATTAGCGGTGGTGGTAATGAGCCAAGACTTTTGCTCGAGAGTGACCTACATGTTCGATCGATAAATCGACACATCTTGTCGGGCAAATCTCGATATTTATTTTACATATTAATACAACTCATCAATTATTAAAAATATATCCACATTGCGTATAAACACGATGTTATTTAGACTAAATAAATTTTGATATATTTTCTATACAACTTTTAAATAGTTGTAATACTTGTGGCAGATATTAAATAGTTGTCAAATGAGAATTTCTTGAGTTGTGCGGTGGCTTCTGTGGGAATTCTTAGAATTAGCATTTCAACTATACGAATTTCGAGCAGACCGGAAAGACCTTAGAGATATCTCGCGTTAAGGATCGGATAGAATCTTCAGCCAATCTCGTCTGCCCCACAACTATTCAATGTCTATATTCACTACTTTGTAAGCCCTACACACAACTCCAAATATCTCCAAGCAGAGCATAGAAAATGACATTTGGGCCATTTTTTTTTTTTTTTCGATTACAATGTAATTACTTTATAAATTACTGGCATTTATTTTGCATCGAATGTTCATTTCAATACCAATTGTTGATTGTGTATTATTTTATTTATGTATACGGGTACATATTTTTATGTATACGTGTACAAGACATTTGTGGGATGAAAGTGCTTCTATGAAAGATGGAATGAAAATGAGCAATTGAAATGAAGAATTCTTAGACAATGAGCCATTCAAAAAATATAGAAGAAAATATTAAAAAGCTTTACCTTTTGTCTTTTGTCGACGTCATTTTCTTTCATGAAAATTAACTCCATCAAGTTTATTTATAGGAAAATTTTATATTTATAAAATATTGGAGTTTTTTAATTTTAATAAAAATATTTTAGCATAATCACGTTTTTTAAAGTACATTGTCGGATTTTGCGAGTCATAAGTATAAAAATTGTGATTTATTGTTGCCCAAAAATTATAACATAAAAAATTTTCAACTTTGAAGAATACAAAAATTCGAAAAATTGACATATCTACAATTTTTTTGATTTTAATTTATCTACTTTTGATGCACAAGATGAAAAAATACTAACAAGATTGAAAAAATGAATAAATTATATTGTTTCTTGATTGAAATTAATAATTCTATTTTTAAATTGCTTAAATTAAAAATTTTACTTTTTGGAAGATACAAAAAACTTATAAAAATATTTGTAAATTGTTTATATTCATCTAAATAATTAAAAAATCATCAAGTATTGGTTATTTTAATTACAATAGTTTGAAACTTTAAAAATAACCTTAGAAGTCTCATATGCAGAAAAAAACTTATACATTATAAAGTAGTACTATAGAATTTTCCACGAATTTCCGCTTTCCTCACGGAGTCTAAATTTATATAGTTAAAGCTGTTACTACTATACATTACATCTACTATTATTTGTACTATAATACATGTGGGTAAGTAACATGAAGCTATAGATACTGTTGAATCGATACTAGAGACAACGTTGTCAGCGACGTGTTCCCATGAGCATTTTATTTTTTTCTCCTCGTGCATGGCCACTCCCTCGATTTACGCTTTCCCTGATTTTCCGCTCACTATTTTCTCAATAATAGTATCGATACTCATCAACAACATGGATCCTTGGTATTTTATTAACATTACAAATATGTAATTCGAAAATTCGAATGTAAATTAATTGATAAAAATTAATAACTATAATAATTTAGACTAATGATTCCTGTATCTCTTAAAAAATTTAAATAATTCACAGCTGAGGCGTTGTGACTATTATTGAAGTGGGTAAAAAGCGTGAGAGCTTTTAGCAAAACTATATTTTTTGCTAGAACACTAGAAAGGCAGCGCTTTTTTATCTCAAACGTAAAGAGAGTGAGTAGACTTAAGAGAGTAAGATGAAAATAAAAAAAATAAAAAATGAATAAACGAGAGAGAGGGAGAAAGTGCAGCAGCGCAGACTTTTGCATCAGCCAATCGGGCGACTGTATCGCAGCTTTTTCTTTCAGAAGCGCTTGTTTCAGGTGGTACATAAAGGGTGCACGTGCGAATGTATTGAATGTCTCAACGACACAAGCTCCCAGTGCACGGCCGTCTATCGATCCGATGTAACCTACGCTTCTAAGCCTCTTTCTCTCTCATTTTTCTCATACTCTCTTACTCTTCATACTTTATACTCCCTTATTGCGCACTACCCCAGCCTTATCAACTCTCTCGAATGTCATATATATTTCTTTTTTTTCTCTCTCTCTCTCTCTCTCTCTCTCTCATTTTCCTCATCCCCCTCGGAAACTATGCTTTCACCCTTTTCAGTGCCAAACTACTTTCTGCCAAACATCACGACTAAGCTTTATACCAAATATTATATACCTACCTATGAAAATGTCAGAAATTCTTTTCAAGCTATAAATACCTATATATATATGAAGCAATTTATAAAATAATTCATTTTCTTAATTTATTATAAAAAAAAAGTAATTAAAGTATTATTATTTATTTCCAGATTTTCAGTTTCACAAACCATGATACATTCCCTCCTCTTTAAATCTAGAGAAATAGACATGTATTGATTAAAGTATATCAAATAATCAATATTATTAAACTTACAGAAACATCAATAATTAAGTGATGAAAAATTTCATCCATTAATTTTTTTTTAACTGTTTGTGAATAGTCTAAAATCAGAAAAATTGTCAAATGTCTGTTAATTTCAGTATAATAAAAAAAACTTCACCTTGAATCGATTCTTCAATAATTTTTCTCTTTATTTAAATCATGACTTACATTTTATTAAACTTTTTACAAGCAATTTTTTTTCACACGGTTTGGTCTGATTGCAATAAATTTACAAAATGAATCATACACGGAAAAAAGATCAGTAGAACGATTACAGTTCCTACAGTAACTACAGGTCTTTCGTATAAAAGAGAGTAAAGTTTACAGCTCAAACTATCATTATTAAAGTACATTCAAATATGTTTAAAAAATTACAGTTTGAACTGTGAACTTTACTCTTTTTTATACGAGTAACCTGTTCTTACTGTAGAAATTGTAATAGCTCTATTGCTACTTATTCCGTGTGGTTAAAAGATTTGTTAAAAATAGGCTGACAATTATTATCTTGAAAAATTGATTGATGATGATTCTTATTCCCGATTTATATTTTTCAACGTTGCATGATAGGAAATGGACATAGAAAATGATGTAATATATTTAAAGGGCTGACGAGGAACATAGCTTGGGGGTTTCCAAAATGACATTTGAAAGTAGCTGATTTGCAGAAGCTATGCAAGAGCATTACGACTTTTCCATACTATAAGTACTCGTGAACGAAAGTAGGTTTAAATATGTAGTGTGATGATGAAATAACTTGTTACTAGGCAGGGAAGAGAAGAAATATATATATATATATATATATAAATGCAGTGATAAAAATTTTTCCATCGGATATTGTAACAGCCTAAGGATAAATATTAAAATTCTAACAATCAAAAAATTATCATATCATCGTTACCATTTCAAATGAATCTAATTATTATATTCCTGATTATTTATATCGAATTTTTGTAACACTCGAACAAATAATTTTAATGTTGACAAATTACTTGGAATATTTTAATAAACAGTATCAAACAAAATTGAAGAAATTAATGACGATATTAATCAAGCGAGTATATAAATCGTTACCAAGAAATAATTGAAAATAGTTTTTTTTTTTGTTTTAAGATCAAAAATACTAGTGTGTAATAAATTTTGTTATCAATACATATGAGTAGTTAATCACTCTTTATTAATTGACCCAAATGTATATCGTTCATTAATGCCTGAGGTACTATGTCGTCATTAACAACAAAAACAAATGTTTTGAAATAGTCGTTATTCTGAGTAATAAAATTATTTTAAAAGATTGTTAATATAATTTACATTATCGTGATATAACAATTTTCAAATTAACACGTGAACAATTATCTTGAAGAATTTATTCTCTTTGTTTCCAAATTCTTGGATTAAAATCTATGTGTCTCTAATTCATAATTACTATCATGTTATCTTAAATTGATGCAATCAAATTCTTTAATAAAAAACATTGTTTTTTCAAAATATCGTTATTTTCTTTTGAGAAGTTTGTATTTTGGATTTAAAGTACAAAATCTTATCAGCTTTTACGTTAAAAAAATGAAATTACCACCCAAGAAAATGAAAATTTTGCCTAAACACTTTCCGAAAAATATTCAAGACTTTTCTGATGATAGAGAAAATAACAGAACTCGATAAATTTTTGGTTTTAGTGAAAAAAGAAAAACATATATGTATTATTTTAATTCAAAACAATCGAGAACTTAGTTGGCAAGCTAATTTTTTGAGCAAAAAAGTTGAATTTTTTTTTTAAAAGTGATAATATGAAGACAGCATTTTTCTTGAGTTTAATAATTTTTGTTAATATAGATTTTAAAGTTGGATAAACAAAGTTTAATTCACTGTTATCAGCATGATTCGCTGAAGTTTTTTTTATTGTGTATTTAATAACAATTGAAAAACATAACTCGATTTCTAGGAGTAAGCTGTACAAAATTTCATTTTTTGATCAATTGATTCCATTTTATCTGATATAATAGGTATCATTCTACTTAGACGGTTTTTATCAAAAAACCAATAATTAACTTGTCAGTTCTATTGTCCAACTAAAATATCATTTTTAATAGCCAGCAAGATTTTCAAAAGGACGATCAATGTACGACATTGAAGGATCACTGTATCTGTGTGCTTTTTTTTTATAATTATACTTATATGTATGTATAAGTATTTATACATTGAAAACTTTTTTAGTGAAAGTATACGAAAGAGTTCATTGGTATCTTAAATTTAGCCTGTGGGACCGGTTTGTAATCGATGTTCATTTCGAAACCGTGTTTATAAAATTAAAAAATATTATCCAGACGAAAAAAAAATTCAAATTTATTATTTTTTATTTTATTCTACAATATTTAAGCCAATATGCAACAACTATTTATTGAAAAAATTTTGATTAAATTTTAAATTTAGTGGGTTTTGCATTGAAAATTTAATAACTCATAATAAAGGGATGATTACCTTTTATGCTGCCTGACGACGTATGAGGTGTTTGAGGTGTATGAGATGTAAGGGGTAGCGGCGAACCTGAGGAAGTCGCGGAGTGTTCCAATTTGGAACTCACCGCGCTCCACATTTCGAACATGTTGAACGCCGTGGTGACCGTGCTTGTCCTCGTACTCCAAACTGAATTTCACGCGCGGGCACATATACGTATGTGTGATGTATATGTCGATAAATCACTTTTATTTTCTATTTTATTTATTTATTATCTATATATTAATTTATAATAATATGTCACATGTCACGACAGCGGTGATCCTGCACCGCGATATCAATCACTTTTTTGCGTATTATATTTACAACGAATTATATTGCGTTATTTCGATTTGTACTCTTTCACTCTTGCTCGAAGATTATTAACTGTATCATTATCATCATCCTGAAATTATTCAATTAAAATATATTTTGATGTAATTTTTTTTTTTTTTGGTTTTTAATTGTTTCTCATTTATTATTGAAATCAATTTTAAAACCAGACAACAATGGTCTGTGAGTCAAAAAAAGTTTATTTATAAATGAATATAGGCATTCACGCTTCACTAACCATGAGTATATACAATTTTACTATTTTTTTTTTCTAAAACTTTTAAAAATAGTTGGTAACTTTTGTAAAAGTAGGATAACTACCCTCGGGCAAGTAACGCAGCGCCTTTAACTGTATATGTCACACGGTGGGTATAATTCATTTCTTTCATATTTGTTGATAGCTTTAGGACTTATGTGTATGTTAAAAGTTGTTTTATTAATTTTCAAAAATTTATAGTTGAGAAATTATTAATTGATAGCTTACACTTTATAATAAAAAATACAAGTATCCACACTTTCATTTTGGCAAATCTTAAAAGCAAAATTTTCAAACAAATATTCACTTCTAAAATTTAATTAGCTCTTAACCCTAAAAAATAAGGTCGACTGCCGTAAACCGCATCGAAAGCAGTTAATCTGTTCGAGGGATATCGTTGTCAAAACATTCAGGAGATATCGCAATTCAAAATTTTCAAAAAAGTTTGCTTTCAACACAACTAATAGATTTTCGAGCTCAAAAATGTATAAAAGTTGTATTTTTTAAGACGAAGAACAAAATTTTGTAGTAAGAAATTTTTCGAGCATTTTAAGCTCCAGGGATGATATGCAGGGTCAAGCCTTTTTCAGATTTTTTTTGTAAGTATTCAGCCGAGTTTTCCTTTAAAATTTACTGGAAGTCCGCGAAAGTTGAAAAGCTCTAGGAGTCAGAGTATAATATAAGTACACTTGGATATCGAGCGAATATAAACTCACGCGCGACCACTAAGTAACTCTACCTCCCCTTAGTTCACCTACTTGTGTTGGTCTTCCATACTGTATACTACGGATCCTCTTCAGGGCGTAACTCCCACTGAGCTGATTGCCGGGTACAACTATCTATACCGAGACGTACACGTGCACTAGCGTCTGCACTCAAATGCAATACGGTACGTGCATTTATGGTTGAGTTTGTGATTCTATATAGACTTAGACTAGTGTCTATTATATAGACATCTAGCACGGGAATCTACTTCTCATGTAACCCACCATTTGTATCTATATTTTTATCCATTATTACTATCCACAATATACTCATATATATCCTTATTTTACTATTAATCATTTATTATCATCACTTTCAATTATTAATCAAGTAGTCAAAATTAAAATTGGTCAGACATTGCAAAAAGTTAAGCTTAAATTTTATTATAATATTAATAGTAATAACAGTAATAATAATAATAATAATAATTATTATTATTATTATTGTTATTAATATTATTATTGACAAGGTAGAGATAATTGTGAATGTATGTTGATTTATTAAAGTAAGTAATCGGAGTAGAGATTCGCGATTTGAGTCCCTTAGATAATATCAGTTAACCGCAGTAAACCGCAGAGGGACAAGAAATGGAGCAGGAGCGGCAGTAATGTTGGTTGTGGCACGCTTCATAGAAAGTGAAACCAACGCGCGAATCCAGGACGAGTCGGGAGTGGTGTTCTAGTAGTACAGAGTATAGAGGCTCTGCCGGACTCCTATTCACTCTTATTCTCTTTCTCACTTTACTCCCAACCACGTGGGCTATCGGGACCTTTAAAGCTCGATCCTAGGCGCTCGCGCGACCCACTTTGATCTAATGCAATGTTATGTCTTTTATAGAGTATACTCATTCAATTACTACTGTAAATTTTCGCTACTCAGACGCTTGATACGTTACACTATTATTTTTTTACTCCATTGAAAAAAAAAAAAAACGATTGAATAGCAGTAGATGATTAATTTTTTTGTTATTTTTGAAACTTTTTTTTATATTTTAGAATGTATAATTTTATCCAAATAGAAACGGCTGGTGCTCTAAGTGCCGAGGGAAAGAAAATAAATCCGTTTTAAAATAATTTTTATTTTGAGATATTCATTAAAAAAAAAGTCGCGAGGCGCGGAAGCGTTGCATCGCTTAGCGCATCGCAGGGACTCTATTCGTCGTATGAATTATTTTCGCCGCGGGGGCATCGCATCTTATTTAGGTCGTGTACACGTAGCCTATACTCTATACTAGCTCTGTATATATAGTAATAGTAGATTTAACGAGGCGGCCACCGACGCCACGGAAGTATATAGACCCGGCTTCGCGACGTTGTACTTACTCTAGTCGGCTACAGCCAAGTATCTGTTTTCTTTATTTTTCTTTTTTCATCATATATACGGTATTATATTTCTTTTAGTCCCGACTTTTCGCGACTATCAAAGACTCGAGCATAATTGATTTCACAAAAATATTTTTTTGTTCATAATCATCATAATTATTAATTTTTCAGTAATGCAGCTTACGTAGGTTTACAAATATAAAACGCGTGTGCGTGTTGAGAGTAAATTACTTAATAATATCCATAACTAGGTAGTGTAAAACAAAAAAAAAACGAGAGAAAGCCACGGGAAGAAAAATAATGATCATGATCACAATGATGAAACTAGTATCAAGATAACTAGTTTGAGAAACAATTAAAAATCAATAAATTAATGTAAAAATTTTGATAATTATTTGGAAGTAGAGTCCACAATATTTCAATGATAATCAATTTTTTTTAACAATCATATTTTTTTCTTAAAGTTTGTCAAGTATAGAATAATTGAAAAAAAAAGTTTCTCAAAAATTTCAATTTTTTAATAAAAAACAAATTTTCGAAAAAATTATAACAAAAATTGAAATTTTCAGAATTTTTTTATGCGTAGAATGTAACAGAAAATCTAGAAATCGGTAAGCCTATTTGGGCAGATTTTAATAACTATTTTCGGTTGACATAAAATGTTTGTAATATTAATTGCTTTAAAACTAATTGAAAAATTTATTTTTGACTGTTTTAGATTTAAAAAAATATTAAAAAATGTCTATTTTTGCAAAAAAAATAGAGCGGACTACACTTCCTAATAATTACTGAATTTTAAAACTTTTCAACCCACCAATTTAACAGACACTTAAAAATTATAATAATTCGCTAGAGATATATGATGAAACACAAGTAATAATAAACCAAATTACAATTAAAAATCACTTGTTTTTAAATTAGTAGAACACACTTAAATCACAGATAAATCCCGTTGAAAATGATCGTTGATATAAAACTCGACGATTATTCTTTTACTATCACTTTTGTCGACTCCCAAGTATCATTTAAATCACTAACAATGATAATGATAATAATAATAATAATAATAATAATATAATTACAATTATTTAATCAACAATATATCAATATATTCACTCCATTTTATTGATGGTAATCAATCAGCCTAATAATATTAAGCCATGTTTCCTTCACAGCCTTTGTTTTTTTTTAATTTAATTTAATTTATATCAATAAATATATAAACATATAGATTTATGTACCAAATAGTCTAAATTTTAAATCACTATTTTATACAATAAGAACACAAGATATCTCACAGACACTTCCATATAATTAATATATTTATTTATAAATTCACTAGTATCAGGTACTACTAATAATCGAATTGAATATCGAATAAATGGTATAAACGCACGAGTGTATACTGTTCGTAACTCCCGCTCACTGGCGTCTGTTCACCGCACGTTATTTGTTTGTTATCTCCTCAATATAATAGATGCGCGCGCGCAATTGTACTCTGTCCCCTAACTAATATAACTATATTTCTCTTTCTTTTCTACATACTTATTTCCCTCACTCTAAATTAATGGACATATAATATTAATAATAATAATAATAATAATGTTAATAGTTATTATTGTTTTTTACAGTTCCAGCGGTACACTATTATCTACGATAAACAGACTCAACGTTTATAAAATAAAATTTCCACCCTTAGCGATGATTTAAAAATTAAAAAGGTGTTTGGTACCAGGAAGTGCGTTTTGGAGAACTCTATTTGCCGGTAAGTAACAAGTATGTATAATGTATCGTATCGTGATGTTATGTTACATACTACTGACGATACGACAGTAAAGATAGAAACTGCCTGTTGGCTTCAGAGTTTAGGTCGGGTGTACACGATTCTTACACGACCGAAGCTGATGGTTGACTGGTGCGGCGCAAGACCAGACAGCCCCACCATTATGTTCTCCTCAAGCGTTAGTATGAAAAAAAACGAATGAGAGTGAACAAGTGAAAGAGAGATAGACGTGAGTTATTGTACTAGGGGGTGGGAGGATAAAAAGGTAGGGAAAAAGGGGAAAGGGGAAAGAAAAGAGAGAGAAGGAATTAAATGGCTTAGAGGGTAGCCAGAAGGGTGAAGTGATGAGTTGAAGACTAGAGAAGACATGATGATGCTGATGAGGAAAAAAGAAGGATTGAGAGGATCACTGTTGGGGTAGGTTCTGCTAGTTTTATACTTGCTATATGTATGCTATATACCTTTTTTCAACCCTCGTCGTTCAATAAAGAGAAGCGGAGGGAGCTTTAGATAATGTTTTCTTCGGGGGAAAACCACCACCAGCTTCTAACGGAGCAACGAGAGAGATTACTTGAATGGAATTCTCATGTGGAAGATGACAAGAGGGAAAGCTTAATATTATTCGGACAATTTATAGATATAGATGTATTGCAAGCTATAGATAGTGATAGGGTGATGTAATGGTTCATTCATTACTTGCTGGGTAAATTTATGCTGGTGAAAATTTCTTGTAGCAGTAATAAGATAATCTGGAGAAGATTTGTCATTATTTTTTAGTTGAAAGTGATTAGGTTTTTAATGTAGTTTGATACTATAATTAGTACTAAAAAATTGTTTTTTTTAATTTGCATAAATAATTTTTTAAATTTTTTATACATGCATAATAATTTTTTTGTTCAAAAAACTATTGAATGCCTGTTAATTTTAGTTTAATAATTAGTTTTTGTCGAATAAATTCTTTTGGATCAAAAATATGAGAGAGTAAGGTTAAATCCTTTTACTATATACTCGAATTAAAAATTATTTCAGAAGGAACAATAAGTGATTTTATTTAACACCTAATGTGTTTGATCAAAGCAGAAAAAAAGTTTACTGTTACGTGTTTAATAAAGATTAAAAATGATAATAATAAAAATATGTCTCAAGAACGAAGATATGAAATGAAGTAGTGAAATATTTGGAGTATGCATATCTTGAAGATATGATGGTTATTGCTCAATGGATCGATAGGTGGTGGATGGTGGAGTGAAATATGTAGGTAGTTAGTAAGACGATGGTATATGATAGTAGTAGGCAGTAGGTAGTAGGGCTTGTAGGGCATACCGAGTAGCGATGAAGGGGATGCATTGAAGCAAGCCTTGAGGATGCTACCTGCTTAGAATAAAGAGTCCCTCTTTAACAATGCCTAGTCAATTCGTGCTTGTCGACAAGGAGCCATAGTCCCGTCGACAACTTGACAATACTGCTCTGCTTTACTACGGTACCAAGATATGTATGTATGTTATGTATATATAGTTTTAAGTAAGAAAAAGATAAAAAAAAAAAAGATCGGGGGTGGAAAATAAAGCATATGGATGAATTTGAGAACTCAGTATAGTTCTATATAAAATAGAAATATAAAGAAACTTAGCGGTAAAATAGCAGTCACTGGATATCTACGAAACCGTTAGGTGTATCTTATATATTTTTAAACAATTCGCGATTAAACGGATCGAATTTTGGGATCGAGATCGTGGGATAAAATATTTCATAACATTTTTTGTAATGCTTCTATTGAAATATAAAAATTATTTTATTGAGGAAGTGCCACCTTGAAATGATATTGTCGTCATCAAAGAAGGTGGAATGAACTTTTTATCTGTAAAATATTAAACATCTGGTTGTGGATGCTTTTGTGAATAAATAAAAAGGGTTTTTTTCACTTATTAATTCACATGTTCTATTTCTGTTGAATAAATTTATTGTTAAACTTTTTACAGTTACTGTTTACAAAAGCAAAATAGATCGATATACTTGATATTTACGTGAATGTCTTTGTTTATTTTTAATTTAAAATATAAATAATATAATTGGTTGTATTTATATAGAATGTGGTAATATATTATAATATTGATTATTGTATTTAATGGAAAATTATGGTCTGATCAAGTATTTTCAATTACCTGTATATGTAGTATGAAATCAATATTCTTGGTATCGTTTCACTCGAAGCTTTAAAAAAAACGGTAATGCATAAAAATGGTATTACATATTTATTATTCCAAGAATTTGTATTATTACAGTGTAGAGGTTCTTCACTCAACTCTTTTCACAGTAGTTTTCGACAGATTACAGTTATCTAAGGCAAGTTCCTAATGTTCCTGTCAACGACCTGGTCTGGCTTTTATGCTTGCAAACCCATTTTCGTCTAATAGAGGATGAACACGTGTACTGATTGTCAAATCAAAGTACATAAAAAATTTAGTGAATGCCAAAAAAAGTTAAATATTGATTTACTTTTTTTTTTTTTTTTCAAATAACAATTCCATTAAATTTTTTTTTCTAAAATAATTATTACCAGTGTTAAGTATCATAATAAATATTTTTCGGAAAGAAGAGATGTGTAAGAATTCTTAAGAGTTAAAGTATGTATCAAATTTTCGTTTAGTTATTTACTCAAGAATAAGGAAAATTAAAAAAAAATATTTTTCTAAAATTAAAACAACAAATTGATTATTTGACCTCGTTGCATAAAATGAAAAAAATTTTGAATATTGAAACTGTAATTCACATTTAAGTAGATATTAACCATTGTAGTTGGAGTGATTGATTAACAGAAAAATAACTGGAGAATAAAAGGCTCTTCTACTTTAGTAAAATTAGACAATCATCTGATTTTTTTTCCTTTTATCTAGGACGACCCATCGTATTTACGTATGAATGTACACACACATACACACACACACACACACACACACACACACACACACACACACACACACACACACACACACACACACACAATTTAGTACTCAACGAATGTGACACCGCACGTTTTGACAAGTAAAGGCGTCACGTCGCTTATCATGAACCTGATTGTCTGCCAGTTTTCGGTTGTGGCCCAGGGTCATTAACCTCATGAGCCATGGCTTGAGTACACTATGGATTTACAGTTATACGTTAGTTGTCGCTATATATTTACTATGTATATTGTACCTATATTGTACCTATATTGTACCTATATTGTATATATACCTATGTGTATTGTATAAATTTGTAGTAAGACACTTATCTTAGTATCACAATATATGTATAATACTGAAACTCCAACTACGAGATAACTTTTTTTAGTTGTTTGAATTACGTATACATTTGTTCCCGACCTTTATGTTATGACTCATCAGTTTAATTTTTACACTTTTATAGAAACTGCTACCTAACAAATTTAAACCGGAGTTTTATTAATTTAAATGTTATCCGTTCATCAACTTAAAAAAAATTTATGAATATATTGTGATTTTAATTTTGTAAATACACGAGTTTTCAAAATAAAAAAAAAAATTAGTTATTAGAATTATAGTTGTGAATATTTCACAGCATCATCATTTTCTAAGAATAAATCTCAATAGTGTAGAAAGTTAGGTGGTCGACCTTCAAGGTCGGAATTCTCAAATGGAATTTACAGTTTGTCTGATTTTATGAAAACCAATTTATGAGTTACAACCGTTGACCGTGTGTTCTGGCCGTAGTTATACATCTCTTATTAACTAATACACCTCACTGAGAAAAATAAAAACAATTTTTTCCTCGATTATACGACCCAAAACGTCTGGTAAAAATTTTGCGTTTCTATATATATATATATATATATATATATTTTTTTCATTACTCTTCTTATTTTGGATTTTTCATAATTTTAGATTAAGGTAAAAGCCCCAATAGATGCTCATGTACCAGTATATGATCACTCCATGTATTTTTATATCTATATTCACAAATATAAGTATACAAATACATGGAGTGATCATATACTGGTACATGATCATCTATTGGGGCTTTTACCTTATATTTTTTTATAAATTAAAATAAAAATTTTCTTCATTAAACTTTTCTCTAGTAATATAAAATTCTCATTACTCAATTTAAATCAAGTTTTCAATGTGTCAATGTCAATCATCTGAAATTAAAAAAAAAAAAAAAAAAAAAAAAGATAAGAAACGAGGAAATGATAACGTGAAAGGAAGAGAAATAGGTTTATTGACCTTTTAGGTTTTTAGAAATTAAATTTAGAGAAATGATATTTTTTAAGAAAATTGCTAATACATTAAATCACGTCATTTTTTCATTGAAATTTAATTTGCTTAAATTTTGTAAAATTTTACTCTGTATTCTATATAATAGAATATATATTTAAAATTGTAAGAGCTAAGACAATCAGTAGCACAACATAGCTATTATCTTATACGTCGTGTGTTATGAAGTTACGAGATCGAGAAATGTTAGTTGAGAATAACAATAGACAAAGAGAAAGAGAAAAAAAGAGAGAAAGAGAGTAAAGAAAGGGTAATATCTGAAACAAAGAATTTTCGCTGATGAACGTCATGTTATACGCGACATATGGTCATTCACCCGCAAGCAAAGGATAGATGTAAATCGACTGCTCACAACTCAAGTCATTCTCCGGGAGTAAAACGTCACCCGAACGTGCAGTATGCAGTGGAGGTCAACGTACCAATAAAATTTCCGATTGTTTATTCGATTACTATTTAGTTGAAAAAAAAAACCTCATTTAAATCATTTCATTGGCTTTTATTTTTTACATAACTATAAACACCGAAAAGCATTTAACAACCATTGCTCACACTCATCAAGTTTTATTTTGATTATTTTACGTTTCAAAAATTTATCAAATTGAGTCACGGAGGACTTCGACTAGAAATTCATTTTATTGGCTTTATAAATGCTACTTTAATATTTTCAACGTACAGTTTAAGTGTTTTGATTATTGTTGGATTATTTTTTTTCATATCATCTTTGTTAAAACTTTATGAGTTGAATTAGAAAAATTTATTTTAAAATATTAAAACCCTAGTTTCATAAATTTAGATTCTGTGACAGCTAATTTTTAGGTAAGTACAGTTACTATCAGTTCATTAGTAATATTCTAAAGAGAAGTATTGTTTAGTAATTTAGAGTTGATAACAATGAAATCTTATTCTATTGAATTGTTTTGAGTATCTAAATAAAAAAACTTGAAATAAGATGAGATTTATTTATTATAAAGTGTTTTTTCTCATTATTTTTTTATGCTATATAAGTAACCTTTTTTTATATAAAAATACTATTCGGCAAACAAAATGAAAGTAGTTTTCTTAGTATTACTTTTTGTACGTATATTTTAGTTATTTTAGAGCAGAATAATGAAAACTTTAATTTCTTCGTGTGTCTCTTTTCACATTTCTTCTAAATAATTTTTTTTTTTTATTACAACAGGTAAAAATTGTGGTAAGAATGTATGTTTTTTTAAAAATTGATTTAGTTTTTCCATTCAATAGTTTTTCGATAAAAAATTAAGAAATTTTTTGTTGCTTTAAAATTTTAAATGTTCACCTATTTGGTATGAAATATCCTATATAGCCCAAGAAAATTAACCTTTAATAAAAAAAATTAATTAGTAGTCCGAATTTTTTGACATAAGTTACTTTAAAGTATTTAAGAACGATACACAGATGTAAATTTTTTTTCTACACCCGAGAAGAAATAAAAAAAAATGTTTTTCTAAGATTTTACAAAAAGGGTAAGAGAGCTAGAACGGAAAATATCAAATAAAAATAGTACGAAATGAAAAATTGATGTATACTAAAAATTTAGCAGATAAAATTTTGAACAATATATTTTCAAAATAAAAAAAAATGTGTAAAAATTTTGGAATAACAAAAGTAAGGAAAATACTAAATAGAAATATTTCATTGGTATATTGTGATTTAACAATGACATTGCTAAACTTGATGATAAATAACGCAATACAATAAGGGTTACTTAATAATGAATATAAAGTGAATGGTGATGACGATGATTAGATGATATAATATTACCCTTAATTAATTCAATTAAACTTCAAAAAAATGTTTTTTCTGATAAAAGTTGAATAATTTGATCGTTTATACCATAAGAAAATTTATAATATTGAATACATAATATAGAATTTCTATGAAAATATTTAAGTATATGAAAGTAAAGATCACATGCAAACGTGACGTTTATTGTGAAATATTCAACGAAATGTCTGGAAAAATGAAATTATTAAACAAATTATGTGTGTCTAGACATTGAATATAAATTTTAACTAAATTCAGTGCAATATGTATAAAAACTTGTGATAAAAAATTCCAATAATTTCCACAATAATTTATTTAATGTGTACTCAACATTGACAATCAATCAATATTTAAAATATCATAAAAAGCAGTGCATAGATTAATTAAATGTGAGTAATGCAAACATAAGAAAGACAGTTATCATTTGTTGGAATAATTAAAATATGTAAACTTAAAATTTACAAATTAACGGATCAGTTAATGAGTTTGTTATTTCATATTAATCAACTGTATTTAAACATTACGGTAAATTAATTCGGTAATAATAATAATAATAATAATAATAATAATAGCAAAAAGATTATTAAATTACCAATTAAATATCGGTTATCGCGAAAATAATTAAAAGTATAAGTGTATAATAATTAAGAAAGTTTAAATATATAAGTATTTATTTATAATAAATGTATATAATTTAAATTCGCGTCACCAGAATACGTACGTAGTGTTCTTTGCTTGCTCATCGTTTAATTACGCAATACCCATCGTGAAAGCTGACACTGCTCTCGGTACAAATATGTATATTTACTCAATATATATACTCGGTGATATGTATATATATACAAATTGACTGTTGTACACCCGCATATAATAATTTCTGATTTTTTTTTTCGTAAATGATATACTTTATCTCATTTTTTCTATTAATTCGAAAATTCTACTTTTAATAATCATAATTATAATCAATTTCTTTAGTTTTGAAAATATTTTCCAAAAAGCAATAACTAATAATAATAACAGTAAACATAAAATTTACATGGTATAAAATTCTTAGTTTTTTTCGAAGATTATAAAATAAAATAATAATGGTTTTACTCTCTTTCTTGGTATTATATTCACTTAAACGCATAATTGCTCATACGCTGCACGTTGAAAGCTCTAATGTGCGATATGAACGTACAATGCTTAGTATACTATACCATACACAGCATGAGGCAATATTATAGGTGAGATGAGAAAAATAAAGTAGAAGGGAATAAAGTATATAAACATTTATATCCCTTTCGCTTCTGTTATTATCCATCTATCAATATTTTGCTCTCATGCATGATAAAAAAATTATATCATCGCTACTCATGTATTGAAATCCCTAGCGTATGACAAAGGTTGCATTAACATAATCTTTTAATAAATTATAATTTTAGAAAGATATACAATGCTTTTTTTAGCTACTGATACAAAAATAACAAGTTTCGAAATTATAGTATGCTTGTAAGAATTTTTGAATCTCTTTACATCTTTTTCGGTTGAATCAATGATTCCATTGATTTAATGAATCTTACAGTCATCTAAGAATTTTTGACATCGACTCGACGGAACTTCTCGATAACAACGAAATCTTTCAGTAATAAGTAATAAAATTGATCTGATATTTCTTTAGATACATTTGAAATGGATTAAAAGATAAAAAATGTAGGTTGAGAATCCGAACTAATATTTAAACGATTCCATGTCTTTTCGTAGCTTTGACATCCATAAATAGAAAAAATATATATTACTATAAGTAATAACCTGTTCTCTTAAAAATTAGCAGCTCATTTACCTGAATCACTATTTCAAAGGGTTCAAATTTTAGTTCTGTGAAAAATTCAGGTAGCGCACATAAGTGATAATGCGTAGAGTGAACCTGAGAAGAACTGAAAGATTGAATTACGAGGGACGGAGAATAATTTACAGCTACCGTCAAGGATTAAAAAAAGGAATCGAAGATAAAAGGAATGAGAAAAATTTTGAGTACTTTTTTTTTTTTCCAATTGTGCCTCGTTGTCTGTGCATGAAATAAAGAGCAGTAGTATTGGGTCGATTGGGAATTTTTTTGTGTTGAAATCTATTTTATATTTTTTTATCCTTTCTATTGATCTCTTATATTTATATAGTTTAGTTGGTTCTGTTCAAATTTTCTATGTGGCGAACCACACAACAATCGTTTCAAAGTTGCGAATGTATTCAAGTGAATAGCAACATGATTCGTTTCATTTGACGTGTTAAATTTACTGCATTGCTACGAGAAAAATTTTTAACAATTTACTGCTAGTTTGACTCTTGTCAACCCCCCATGAATTAAAAATAAACTCTTTAATTGTAAATAAAATTTATCACATTTTTATTTGATTAATAAAGTGATTTCACTAAGATTTATATAGATATTATATTTATTACAAATAAAATAGTTCAAAGAAATTCGAAAATGTCTATTTTTTTAGAAAATGTTTGGTAAAATTTTGAAAAAAGAAAAAGATGTGATATTTTTATTTAAAAAATTTTAATTAAAGTAAAACTGATAATTCTTTCATCGTAACATTAGTGATTTTTAAATCAGATACATTGAACATAAAAAATTATATAGTAGGAGTGAATCCAATGCTTTTCTCTTAAGTGTTAAAAAAAAATAACCTGGGTTAAGCGCGCGAAAAGTTCAGCTTAAATAATACGTAAAAGTATATAATTATATCCTCAAGTAACAAAAATTCAGATGGTGTTTTGATAAAATAATTTCAAATTAAGTTGAAAATGGAATCGTCAAAATTATTAATTATAATAAAATAAAGCTCGAAAAAAATCGTTAGAGTTAGTCACACGTGGACACGCGAATCACGACTTTCGGCAAGCGGCCCAACGGAGAAATCGGAATTAACGAGAAGCAGCTGTCGTGATTTCACCGGATACATGTTTGCTTGGCTGAAAAGAGAACAAATATAAAAAATAACCACCAAAGAATAAAAAAAAAATTAAATAAAAGAAAGGCATTCACGAATCACGTAATATGTAAATCATACCTAAAAGTTATAAAACTAACGAATGCCTTTGCCTTTTTTATCGCACAACTAAGTAATATACAAATATTACAATCTTCAAAAATTGATAATCGATTGACTAATAATGACGATTGCTCTTATATTATCTTATAATTATTTATAAATAAATAAATAAGATTATCTTATAAATAAATAGCTAAAATAAGTTATTCAAATTTAATAGTTTAATAGTTTATATTAACCACTTGCGGGTGTGTTTATATAAGATGATTAACGAGAGAATGTTGAGTCGGAGAACAAGATAAAAAAAAAGAGGTGAAGAAATAATGACTTGGGCAACATTGCTCGGGAAGTTATATACTGTTAAGATAAAAGAGTGAATGAGAGTGCAATGAATCTTTACAACACAAGTGTTCGAGCCTTCTACTACAATTATTACTATATTTCCCGTAAAATGTTCTAGTGAATTTGTTATAGATTTTTCATTATAATTTACAATGAAAAGTTGATCAAATACTACGAAATTTTAACTCCTATATGCAAACTGTCAAATTGTTATCCAGACAAGTTTTTATATTTTTTTTTTAATTTTATAAATTTCTTTCTTTGAGATTCAAAATAAACTTCTGAAGACTTCATGATGAATTTTTTTTAATATTTAGAACTGTCAAGTATAAAAATAATTTTCCTGGCAAATTTTGATTTTTAATCAATTTTGCAATGAATATAAAAGCTAATTCGATTGAAGAGGAGTTACCTTAAACCAAAAAATTAATTTGAAGAAAACTCTTGGTCTCTTAATTCTTGGATCAAGATCGTTGTATCTTCAATCGACTACTATTGTGACTAGATCCACAGGTATATCACTTTCAGTCAGTAAAATGAAATTCTCTAACTAAAAATAATAGTTTAATAGTATTTTTGCACTATAGTGTGGTAAGTTATCGATTAATCTTTAAACTAAAAAAGAAATGAATAGTTAAAAAATCTAAAATAGAAAAATTGAAATAATAAGAGTAATTTTATTTTGAGCGATTGAAATGTGCTAAATAAGATACACAATTACATACTTTTATAACTTTTCTTTAATTTTTAATTTTTATTCCATTTTCATCTTGTATTTATATTTAAAAAGCGTCGGGTGCTTTCTAAGATATCCTAATGACATATTTTAACAATATCTGTTAAATAAATATTTAGAACAATTGAGAACAAGTCAGGATAATAGGACAAACACAAATTATTTTACTGTCAACATTCCTTGACAAGCAAGCAAAGTTTTAATTTAATCCGACGGTTTGCACTGGTCGAAAATCGATTTCAAATACTTCGTTACATACGTGTGTACATAGATACAGGCGAATCTAATAAAAGTTAGTTAAAAAAAATTTACATCTAAAAGCAAGTTAAATTTTTCAAAGATAAATTTTCCGCCCTGTATCCAAAAGTTATAATTTATGCAATTAATTTTATAATTTATTTAAAATAATTAATCAATTAGTACATGATACAATTTTTCTCTTGTTCTCATTATGAGTCTTTTTGTAAAATTGAAATTCAAATCACCGATTTTTTATGTCCTAATTGAAGAAAGGAAGAGAATGTTTTTTTTTTCCAAGAGGTAGATGTACTGTGCATTATAAAACATAATAAGCTCACATTTGATGCAATATTTTTAACTTCCCGCTAAAAATCTTTATCCCGGGTAAAAAAAATTATAAATAATTGTACATACTTATATATAATAATGTATGAAAAATGGCCCTATATGATTATATAGAATCAGATACTTATTTATTTTATATTAATCAACATACGCCTATCGGCAATATACTTAGAATTATATATAATGATTTCCATAGAAATAAAAACAATTCATCAGCGTGCGCGGGAACCGATACGCGGACCTAATGCCGAAAAGACCAGTTCACTACCTGCTTACCTACAAATAATCTAAATCGTATACATGATTGATTCGTAATGAATAAAAATTTCTATCATATTTATAAATTATTAATTATCAATATATGTATAATATTGATATCTATATGTAGATATAATTACATACAATTACATATAAATTTTTTTACCCGGGATTCCTTTTAATTGATATATTAACAAAGAATAAGAATAATAACTATTTACATAATTATGTTTAAATCTACTATAGTAAACCCTACAAACACTATAGGGTTGCCATTCGTTCTAATTAATTAGGGCATGACCTGGTTTTCGCGGAGTCCTAGATTATCAGCACAGGATTAGTTTTTGTTAAATAAAAATTAAATGGCTACCCTAACTAATAGTTTTCACGAACAGAATTTCTTAAAGAGAGGAACTGTAATTTATTTTTTAGTAAATCAAAATTATGAAAAAACTTGGTGACAATTTATTTATAACGTTTCTAAGCTGAGTAATTTAAAACCCAAACATGTATTACACCCAGGTAGGAAAAGACAATAGGGTGAGGCTTGGACCAAGCGTAGGCCAAACATCGCCAGAATTTAGCAAGGCTTGGGGCAAGCTTTGGCTGAACATTGGCCAAGGCTTCCCGCATGGAAAAATATATATGCGAAAAATATATGCAAGTATATATTTTCACATATATTTTTTTTTGCGCTAAATATATGTCCGCATATATGTTCACATATATGCGTAGATATATGTTCACATATATGCGAACATATATGTGCGCATAGAAGTGTTTAGAGATACACAGAAAAAAATTTAACTTGAATCAAGAAAATGATTTTGAAAAATTTAACTTTTTTGATTTGAGTAAAAAAATTCTCAAACTTAAAAATTTTTTTTTCAGTGCATGCTTACATATATGTCTACATATATGTAAGCATGTATCTCTGCATATATGTCAGCATCTATGTGAAAAATATATGTTGACATATTTTTTTTTGCGTCAATATATGCGACATATATTTTTGACATACATATTTCTCCATGCGGGTTAGGGTGAACCGTTTTTCTAATTTTTTTTTTTCATAACTGTTAGTTAAATATCTCTCACATAACTATCAATATTGCAATAATTTTATCTAAAAAAATTACTGTTCCACTTAAAATCCTAAAGGATAGTATTTCAAAAATGACTAAAATTTCTAATTATAATCAAAAAATTCCAATCATCACATTTTTTACTATTATGGTGTTTCATTTGCATAACTTTACAGTTTTATACAAGTTTTTTTTTCCCAATCATCACATATAAATTACTTGTCATCTAACAACTATATTTTCTATTACGAAAAAAATGAGATTGTCCTGTTTCGAAAGAATAATTTTCAAATATTCGTTTCGAAGCAATCGTCATATGTAACTCTACACTTTTGACAGTAAAAAAAAATAATAAAGTTAATTGATAATTTTTTTTGAATTAATTGGGGAGATAACAACTGATTACAAACTGATTGCGAATTAGGTGACCTTCACTCGTCTTACTCCTATGAAACATTCGCATCGTCACATTTCATATTGTTATTAATATTTACTCAGCCGCTAAAAGAAAGTGCTGTCTTGATCTTACTGCTCTAAATTAAATTAGTCTTCAAAACTGCTACGATTCTCATCCAAGTGGAACTAATTTTTTGGTACGATACATATTTTATTAATTATTATCATCATGAAATTAAGTCGATGTTAATGATTTTTCCAGGTGTTATAATTGCATAACTACCAAACATTTGATGAAATATCAATCAAAATTAACGAATTGCGCAGTAATAAGTATTGTGTATTTATGTAAAAATCGGTCTGTCTTAAAAATTTGTTTGTTGATTGTTGTGTGTGAAAGTATTGCTTTTTTGTTTTACTTGACTTTTAGTACAATAAAAGTGTTATTCTTTAATCGCACTTGGTGTGTTACTTGAAAATAAACTTAAAGGTTCTGTTAAATTCTAAGTAGTACATTGCCCATGGGGGGTGTGCCGAAAAATCTACTAATTTTTTTTTTTCAAAAGTTTTTGAAATTTCGTAAAAAGACGCAAAAATAAGAATTTTGTCAAATTTTGAGTCCTTAGTATTGATATTTAGAGGTCGCGAATCGGAATTTTTGATTTTCCATTTGAATAACACAGGAAAAGATTGTTTTTAATTTTTGACTTTTTAACTTCCCGCTAAGAAAATTGAAAATTTTCGAAAATCGGCAAATTATTGGTTTCACCCCGTTTTGCGAAAATCGAGTTTTCATCAGATCTCGACGTTTTAAGGTCACAGGAAGCTTCCCTGACTATCTCCGCGATGGTGTCCGTGCGGCTGTGTGTGTGTGTGTGTGTAAACCTCTTATAACTTTTGAACGGCTCGGCCGATCGGATCGAAATAGGAGGCGATCCAAAGAGTATCATTGCCATTAAATTTCGTGAAAATTTGAATCGATTCGGTTTGCTAGATTTTGAGAAATCTCAAAAATAAAATTTTCAAAAAATCGTTTTTTTGGAATAACTTCTAAACGGCTTCACTGATCAATTTCAAAAACTAATCAGCTCTTAAGTTTTAAAAACCACGTCGATTGCCCCCAGTCCCGTCAAAATTGGTTGATTCGTTCGAGAGTTATCGAAAACGAAAAATTTCGAAAAAAGTGTTTTTTTCACATAATTTCGACATTTCTTTTTGGATCGTTTTTGACGAAATAAAATAAATATTAGAGCCAAAAAAATCACGTCGATCGCCACCAAAAAGGTGAAAATTGCTTGATTGGTTCGTGAGTTATCGTTGTCGAAAAAATTCGGAAAAAGTGAATTTTTGAAATTTCTCTAAGATTTTCGGTTCGATCAGTTTGTGTTCAAAAGTATATCATATATTCTGAAAAACTGCGTGGAATACTGCTAACTGCGTGAAAATCGATTCATTCATTCAGAAATTATTGCAGATTGAAAATTCAAAAAATACTGTTTTATGAAACTTCTATCAGACTTTTGAGCTCGAAGAGCTATAATTCTCATCAGATTCTGTAATTTTATTTAAATTAAATATTTAATTAATCAACTGCCAGTTACTGAGAATAAAAATAAGAATAAACGCCGTTGGAGCTTTGACAACAAGTTCCTTCGTCGGCATGTATCGCTCGTGCATGTATTACTTTATATTATGCGTATTCGGTATATATAACTTTATTGCAGTGTATCCTAATAGAGGATAACGCAATCTCTGTACAACGTATTATGAATTTCCTCTCGGGAGGTAAAGCAAGAGCTCATGTTTATCCAAGGAAGACAAAGCCCTTGAACAAAACTTTCTGTCGTAAGACTTGGATTAGTTTCCTTCGTAAATTTACTACTCTTACAATGCATTTGAATAGACCGTTAGGAAGTTATTCGTCTTCAGTTAGTACATCAGTTAGTTTTACTCATAAAAATAATAACTATCTTAAATTATTGCAATAGAACATGCCTCCTCGACAAAGAAAAAAGTTTTATTTTGAAATAAGTTTTGAATTGCTTGATTACAAATCTTTGAAAAAATAATCTGAAGATAAAAATTTTGAAATAACTGATTTACTTGTACTTCTTGGAAGTAAATTTTTCCGTAAAAATCAACAAACGCGGTTTTCATTAATCGGATAATTTCAACAAATTTTCAAGGCTTTATTTATGAATTAGTGTTATTATACTATTCACGGAGAATTTTAGAGGAAAAAATTGCGCAAATGAAGGCAACAACTAGACTGAATTATATATAAATAAAAAAAGTCCGAAAGTTATTTGCGCCCCGGCGGCGGAGAAAGCAACGGGTTCGGCTTTACTTGACAGATGGGCAATTGCCCTCATATTTTTTACTAAGATATGACATCAAAGTATATTTGTATCCACATTACTACGAGCTGTTAAAAGATCATCGATAGAGAAAGTGATTTAAAACGTATTATATTGTACTTTTAATTCATTGTTCTGCTATATATCATGAAAACGTGGGAAAAAATAGCTAATTGTAACTTTATTATCTCATAGGTGATTTACTAATTGTATCAACCGCAGTGTTAACGCACTCATTTGAAAATCTATTGTTATTCTACAGACTATATAGTTCGATACATTCTTATGTCAATATTACATATCTAAACAATGTAAAATATTGTTTGCCGTAAAAATCTTTTTTTTTTTAAATTATTTGAAACCACGGCTCCTATTTGTGGCAATTTTTTATATTATAGCTTACAATTTTTGTGACCAATTTTATTTTTATAATTATAATTTCCTTAAATTGTATCAAACATGAAATAATTTTAAATATATCAATTTCTTGATTGTTTAAGATTTTAGGAAAAAAACATTTTTGTTATTGAAAAATTCAAGTTTTTAAGACAAAAAAATGTGAGATTATTGGAAATAGCTATATTCGATACATATGTCTGAAGTGAGGATTTTCGGTACGATTTAATTTACGATACGAGCTTAATTTAAGGTTATGATGTATTTGTTACGAGATCAAGCGCGACGTTACACGGACGAGCGAAGCGAATCCGGATTAACTAACGAGATCTTGTGGCGAGTATCAAAATAACCTTAAAGGCAAGTATATTGCAAATCCAAATGTATCAGATTCTTCATTTTACAAATAACGAAAAAAAAAATAACCCAGAATTTTAATAATCATTCATATTAACGTTAAACTTATTGTCATGTATCAGTGTATGTAAAGTTTAAGTTATCTTTAGATTTTAGCTTTCCTTAGCAAGTGATCTTGGTAATGATAAAAATTTCTAATGAATTACTTATAGTATTTTAAAGATCTGAGTTGACAAGTAGAAGGGAGATAAAAAAGAGATGGTATAGTTATTTTTGATACGTATCCGAAAAGGTAGGTATTTTGGTAAGCTTGAAGTGACGTCAAGAGGCTGAGCTTATGGGCGCATTCTCAACAAAACCGAGTACGATGTTATACGGTCGAGTGTAGCGAGACCGTATCCATAACCACAGACGAGTTTCATCACTTCAAATTTATTACGAAAATGCCAACCTTTGAGGATTTGTGACGAACAAAATTTTTTGTAATATCAGCGGCGAAATTCGGATTTGAAAAGATGCAAATAAAATGTTGTTTATTTATGATTAAATTTATTAACTTTATTAATATCTGAAATTCAATTATTTTTCATTCAAGTTGAATGTTATGTTAGTACAGTCATTCAAGTTTAAAGCAATTTTTTTAAGCGGATATGAAAATCTTGTCAATAAAAATAAAGTCACACGTAAATAAATGACGAACTAAAACATAAGTGAAAATTGTTTACAAAAATCAATTTGTCGCCGAGATTTTTTTTTTCGATTTATACTCTGTCTGACGGACGATTGTAGAAGTGAACGAAACTAAATATCCTATAGTACTTTTTGGCATCCATGCGGGAATGTAGAGACAGATAGAGAGAGATGTTACTTATCGATACGTGTGCGAGAAAAGTAGTCTCTATAGAACTATAGCTCGCCATATATCATTCATTTTACCCCTCCTAACTATAGCTCGAAAATCCAAAAATCACGGTTGGTATTACAAAGATGACTTTTCGATACTTGTGCTTGAAAAAGATTCAAATTATTGTTTGTCATAAAATGGTATACTTTAGACCCGGCAAACAACAGTCTAAAGTCAAACTTCTGTGCTTGGAATTACAAAAAAAAATTTTAATCATGTTATGAATAATTATAAATTTTTTTTACTGAAATGTTTTAGAATTTTTAAATATTCTTAATAATTATAAAATTCACGTGAAAAATAATAAAACTGCTTAAATGTAATGATGATAATCGTCAATGTTAAAAGCATAGTAAAGTTTCATACTTCCGTCGAAACTACAAGAAAGTTTGTTTTCTCTGAAAATCATCGAAACTCGAAAGTTAAAACTTGTCAACTTCTCGACGTACAAAATCCCTTCATAAAAACTTATTGTTATATACGTACTTACCAGTTGACATGACAATTCATCTTAAACATATTTATAAAGCACCCTCAATCTTCTAAAACTCATGCTCAAATGTTGTACTTTACATCTGCGTAAAAACGGTAGTAAATCTTACCTGAAAGCATAAACAAAAAATTTGTTAACAAAATAATTCATCTTCATCAATGATGTATGTTTATTTATATATATGTACATATATAAAATTTTCATTTTCATTTTTATCTTAAAAATATTTTATTTATAAACTCGGATAAAAATAATTTATTCATCAGATTTAACTTCGCTTGAATTATATAATAATTTAAAGATTTAAAAAAGACTTGATTTAGTAGTACACGTTCATTGGCACAGTAACTAAGCCTTATATAGCTCTAACAACTCCTGTTCTTTAAATGGAAGAAATAAAAGGGCTGGATGGAAGACTACTGTACACAGAATCAAAGATATATTTCAAATAAGATATTAATTTCAAAATCTTGTACATTACTTAATAACATTTACGATAAAATAAAATAAATTTATAAATTAGACAAAAAACAAAATTTTTGAATTTTTTATTGTTACAAAAAGGTAAAAAATAAATAAATAAAATAAAATGTGATTTAAATTGATAACAAAAATAATCGACTCTCGTCCTTACTTCCAAATACGTATAACTTGACGACGAAGCACTTTCCATCGTGACCCACATTCTCATTATCTTCTCTCTTTCTTTCTACAGAGTCTATCCCATTTCCACTTCTAAAGCGCTCACCTAACGTAACCATGTTTAACTTGAATTATTTTTTGAACAAACAAATAAATAATAATAAATTTATGATTATTAAATTGATACTAGTAATAATTAGAAGCTTAAATACGGAGAAATTTATGTGCCGCGTCTTTAGTTGGAAAAAAAACATTTATTTTTAAAATTTTGTAAAAACAATCACAGTATACTATGCTTTAATAATAATCGAGGAAGTTTGGTACAATTTAATTTTTAATTAGAAGAAAAATTGCAAAAAAAATGGTTGAGCGGTACATCATCTATATTTATGTGCGCATACCTTGAAGACTATTATCTTGTTATACAAACGTTTGGGAGACCAGCCGAATATAATGTAAGAGAAGGCGATTGTTGTCAGTGGACGATGTTGCAATAGGAAGTTTCGTCTCTCGTAATACGACATACACTCTGTTTGTTATGTTGTTTATTTCGCTATTATTCTTCGCTGAATTCAACTCTTGCAAATATCGCGCGAAAACATTGTTTGTATTCATGATATACTTTACGAAATTTCGAAAATCTTATTCATTTTTTTCTATTTAATTTTTTAAATACGTATTTGAAATTTTTTAATTAAATATTTATTCAATTTTTTTTTTTTAATTAAGAGAATGATTGTAATCCTGTAATATAAAAGTGATGAGTGATGATAGAATTACCGTTAATTTAGTCTTGAGGAAATCGAAATAAATCGAATTATCGACAACGTACGGTCCCTGATGTTTATTGGTTCAAATTAAGGCGCGGAAAGTTTAAATATTGAGAGTATATTACAACAAAGAATTAAATAATTATAGTTTTATTAATAAAAAAATATTAATTACAAGTTAAAGGAGTGCGCTTTTTGAAGTTAATATAAAAAATAAAAGATGTTACGTGAATAAAATAATATCGATAATAACAAAAACTGTTTAACAGACAATAACAACAGTCGGTAACTGAAAATCCAAGCGGTTGGTAATGTTATTTCCTCTAAATTAGTATGAAGGTTGTTGGCAATTTTCGACGCCATCCATCGGATAAATTTAGCAGCGACCGGCCTTGCAAGGCTGACTATAAGGGCCATCGAACTTTTGGCCTACTACTGTGGTGTGCCATGCAATGTTACGATGCGCACGAACAGAAGAATTTGTTCGAAAGGGTTGACGTTGTTAATTCACAAGGAATTCATGAGGGTACCACTAAAAAAGGGGTCATTCATAAACCTTTTATTTTAAACTCAATTATTCTAGTAATTAATGATTGTTTTTAAGCCTGAATGGTGTTTGAAAATTTTTTTTCAATTTCATCAAAATCATATTCGTTTGTTTAAAATGGTCGTTTGATGCAAAAAATAAAAACTTTAGCGGGAAAAATTTTTGAAAGTTCTCAAAAAAGAAATTTTATAGCCAATCAAATATATTAATTACCTTTTAAAAAATTAAAAATGACGTTTTGGAATTGAAAATTATGAAAAACAATCTAATATTCTTTTTATTTCAATATTACTATTGTTATCAAACTTTCAGTGTAGTTCAATGAATAAGTATTATAAAAAACGAGAACGTTCCTTAGGGTATTTATTTTAGCATTCTAATTGTAGACATATAACTTATAGAAAAAAATCCTGAAAAACGGTTGACCTTGCAGGTCATTTCCAGAACTTTCCGCTATAATTAGTCTTAAACCGATTAAAAAGCTTTTTTTAAAATTTTGAGCTCGTCATGCTAAAAAATACAACTGTACAGATTTTTTTCGAGCTCGAAAATCTAGTAGTTGTTAGTAACACATTCTCTTGAAAATTTTGATTACGATATATCAACCCAAAAAAACGATCGTTTTTTATGCATGCACCTAACTGCAGATTGAGGCATTCAACGCAGTTTCTTAAAGATGAAAAGATTATTTTTCAGTAGCAAAATAATTCGACGAAACATTCCGAAGTTATGCCAAGAAAACATTTTTTCTGAAATTTTTCGTCAACAATATTTTCTGAAAAAATCAACCGATTTTTAGACGGTTTCCAGAAATCGAGTTTGTTTTTGCAAGTTAAAAGCTCATTAGATAATGGAAACGATTAATATAGTGATTCGTAAGTTATTCAAAAAAAGTACTTTTTATTGAGATGTCTCAAAAACTGTCAGTTTGAATCATTTCAAATTCTCAAGAAATCTTAATTTGATGAAATTCTATGGAATGCCGCAAATCACTTTCCACACATCCTTGTTTCACATCCACAAATACGCGCGTACATATGCATAGTGACATCCTCGTAGGAATAGTCAGAATAGCTTCCTAGCTTCTTAAAACGTGGAAAGCTGATGAGAACTCGTTTTTCGAAAATCAGGGTGAAATCAATATCTTTCCAATTTTTTAAAATCATTGATTTTTACAGCGGGAAGTTAAAAAAGTATTTTTATACAAAAATATCTCTGTTCTCTAACTGCAACAGTAAAGTGTCATTTATGTTTTGTGCAAGTTATACAAAAGAAAAATACAAATAGAAAATGGTGAATAGAAACGAGAACTTAAAGAATGAGCAAAAGATTATTATTTTGAATAGTCATTAAAAATTCTCGTTCCAGACTCTAAATTCAAGTCTCCTTTGCACGACTCATGATGCGAAGCATCAGAGAGTGCTGTATGATCGAAAATTTTTTCTCGCCTCATTTCGGCAACTATTTTTATTATTATAGCCTTGTTCAAGATATTTTGCATACTATTGTCAAGATAATTTAACGGAGATTAATTCCATGCTTTTCAAAAATTTATTAAGTGCAATAGAAATGGAAAAAAAAACATCAAAATAGTTTAAAAAATTTTTCTGTTCATCGTGTATGAAACCCTGAAAACACTGTAACTTGCGAAAAAATCTATTGATTCAGTCAAATTTTTTTTTTTAATTCTTCAAAAGAATTGCAGGTCACCCAATGCGAATGGCTAGGTAACTCAGTGTCGTTTATTTGCAATTAATAAAATAAAAAAAAAATTTAAAGATTGTATATCTATATATACATGTATATGTTGTGTACATTTATTCCATTAGGGGCGCTTTCGCACTATCGTCCTATTTCAGCTGTTTATTTTATTATTATTTCATAATTATATGAGCATTATGAGTCGTGCACTTATGGATTTTCCAAATTTTCTTTTATCTATACACGATAAAACTCAAGAATAAAAAACAAACGTTAAAGCGCAGTATTACTAATAATAAAAAGTAATGAACGTTTTGGAACAACTCTATAATCATAAAGATTCATAATATTTCTTCAAGTCATATTTCTATTTATTTTCGACCATTTACACTAAAAGTTTTTTGAAAATTAAGCCTATGATGAAATTTCTATCAGTTCTACAATTTTAAAGTTGCATTCATATTTCAAAAAGTTATTTATTTAAAGATTGAATTGATATATTTGAATTTTTAACGTCACATGGATAGCGAAATTAAGAACAAAAGTTTATTTTCCATTTGAAATTTTGTTTCGATGGAAAAAAGATATTTTCGAGTGTCACCAGTTATTATAAGGCTTTAAGTGATAGTTATAGATTATAGTGAAATGATGTATATACTAACTGACTGGCAGAAATAGGGATTTACTCACATATTTTAATAAATTTGTTTCTATACAGTTTAAAGAAATTTAGCTTGACAGACTTTCGGAAATTTAAATAAATTTTTTCAAACAATAAAATTTTTTTTTGCAGAAAAATAAAATAAAATTTTTTTTTTCATTTTTATACCATATTATACAAATTATTGAAAAAATAACTTAAATTATTTATAACTTGTACCCTAATTATCTGACAACGGATAGACTCACGGTAATTATAAGGGAAAAATATGTACTGAAAATTCGGTCCTTTATGATATTAAAAAAAAAATCAACCCTTCCCCTTCCTCTTCCTTGTTATGACGAAACTATGAGCATTTCGGGCATTTACTACATAAACTGTTTTTGTTATTATGAAATTCTAAAAATGATTACGACAAAAAAAAATTTTTTTTTTTATATAAAAATCTTAGTTAACGAATGGGAAAAAGATTTTTTTCTTCTAAAAAAATTACAGGATAATTGAATAATTCCTAATAAGAAGCGACACTATATTAATACATCACAAAGTCCTGATAAATCTAATCCTCATGAATATCAGGGCCTTACTTTAACGCAGCGTCGATTTATCGGGATATTTACACGGAAAAAAAAGTAAACTGTAATAAATAACAGTCGATTTATAATAAGTAATGATCAACTGTTAAAAATTACCATTTCAAACAGTAAAATCGTGATTTTACCATTCACGTTGTAATATTTACAATTTAAACGTTACAATTTACTCTTTACATATGATGTTATGATATGTAAAAAGTATAAAATAAAGTTAGTAAATTTCTAATACAAGCAACGTCAATATTAACAAAGAAAAATGGTAAATTTTAAACGCAACGCTAAAAAACAAACTGTAATTATTGACTTGCTTGAACTGGTAAAATGTATATTTTAAAAGTATAATTTTTACTGTTTCAAATGTTAAATTCTCCCAAAGTGAGAACCCCTTCTCTTTCATCTGAGTTCCCCTTCTCCTCATAATATGGACTATATATTGAAATAGCAATTTTTACTGTTTGAAACTGTAATTTTTAAAGATTAAAGAGTCGTTATTTACTATAGTGACAACTACTAATCACTTATTTTGGATATTAAATTATAAATTGTGGCTTTTATACTTTCTACATTAAGTTCTGTAATATTTACATTTTTGCCACCCCGATGTCCGCTTTACTGTTTGAAACTATAAAAACTAACCGGAATCCGAGTGAATATTACAGTTTACTTTTTTCCGTGTACGTATAAATAGACATGTTCGTTCTGATAATAAACACAAAAAAAAAAATTCTTGATTTTAATCTATTGCTCACGGCTATTGTTTAACTGTAGTTAATTTTTGGAGGGATGGTTTTTTTTTAATCATTCAAAATAGCATCCCACACCAGATTTTATGGTTACCTAATAGTTAGGAATTAGTACCAATCTTAGTGATAATCCCTCACCTGATCTATAATTAAAATAATTTCCAATAACTCTAGTTTAAAAATCCTAAAATAATTCTTTGATACTATTTTTTTACAAGACAATCTATGGAAAAATGTATAAAAAAAATAAAATGTACAAGATCGACCAGTGAAGTCCCGTTGGCGTGATAAGTGTTTAATCACCACGTGATCTCACGTTTTCAAACAATATTCCCAGTAAAATAAGGCTTCACAGAGAAGAACAATTTTTTCACTGTTCACTATACATATATTTATTCGTAAAATTTAAGCTCCTTAACAAAACAACCGCTCGCGTATCTCTATTATCACGAGGACGCGGATAATCTAAAAAAAAAAAAAAAAAAAAAAAAATAAAGTAAAATAAAATAAAATGTCTCGGAAGAAACATTACAAGTTATGATATCAATCATTTTGTATCGATTACTTTTGTACAAGAAGCACCGTTGTTTTCCTTTGTTTTTTTTTTACTTAACATAAGTCTTACTACTTACTGCTATACGTTACTTGACTCATCACTCATACATAGACTTCGTGCAGCACGTGAATCAAAAAGATTTTAACCTTTCTCATAACCTTATACTCTCTGATAACTACATAAAAAAATAATTTAATACTTTAATTTCTTAACTTGAATTATCTACAATTTTAGCTTAATGTATGTTAAATAATTAATGTATAGAAGGTATTGTATTTACCTTTACGAACAATAATGCAAAAACAAGTTTAAATAAAATATACCCTAATGAAAAATATAAACATCTTTTTTATATCAATTTACCGCAAATTTTATACATGTATAACATAATCTTGACTCATCGCTCACCGTTCCGGCAATTAAAACGGCTTACGCTAGACCCCGTAAGGCATAAAAAAAGTGCCATTATTACATACTGCGTAGTCGTGTTTCTCATATGTAAGCTGTGCATCACCCTATAAGTGTATTTGCACATACAGACTTATAAGTGTATCTAGTATACATTTGCCAGAAGAGCATCGAAAAATACAAAAAACAACAAGTAAGAAAAGGAGACGAGACAAGAGAAAGATAAAATGAAATAAGAAGCGGAGGAATGCAACGGATTAAAGAAAAGGAGAAGGAGAAGGGGACGTGAGTCGAGCCCTCTCTGCAAAACTCAGAGTAACCGTGGATCGACGTTTATGTGCAAGGATGGTGAGACACCACGTGGGTATCCCCAGCGAGATAACGGTGTTCGGTAACCGCGTCAGAGTCCGCTGTTAGCGGTACTCCACCGCCGACCCGTTACTTGACCAACAGATCCGCTAAAACGGCGCATTTTCTGCGCGCTCTTTTCTCTCTATCCCACTGCGCTGTCTGTTGTGCAGCGGCTTTTGGTTACTACTTGTATACCCTCCTTTTTTTCTTCTTTCTTTTATTATTGCTTATTTATTATGTTGGCTTTGTCGTTTGTAATGTATCGTGCGCATCGTGATATTTACTACGTGAAGACGAGATTTTAAATAGCTGATTAACCACGAGGTAGCTGAAAATTACTTTATTTCTCAACTGAGGTTTCGCGTATTATTATTATAATTATAAATGTTGTTGATTTTGTTGTTATTATTTTTTTGTTGAGTTCAATTTCCTACAAAAATATGCATCGTTCTAGCTGGTAAATTATTTGTATGACAAGATATATCATTCCAAAGTTTAAAAAACATTTTTTTCTATTTTGCGATCATTGAACATCAATCTTAAGACCTATAATTTTGATAGGGTCTTTAATTTGACACACTGATAGAAGGATTTATTTGTATTAAATAATATTTGTTAATAATTAATAAATCATTCATTAGAGACCACTTTTTAGTATTAAACAAATATTTCTTAGTATTTAAAATGATTTGTTTGTATTTAATAAATCTGATATTCATTTATTAAATATTAATATATCTTTCTAAATACTAAGAAATATTTGTCAAGGACTAAAAAATGGCTTCTAATAAATGATTTGTTAAATATTAACAAATATTCTTAACTATAAACAAATCCTTTTATCAGTGCATCATCTGACGAAATTTCATGATCATTTAAAAAAAAAATTAGGGAAATGGTTGACCCTGAAGGCCATCCCTGTAACTTTCCGCTAATTCCATACCTAGGAGCTTAAAATTACACTTATGATGTTTTTGAGTTCTTCGAGCTCAAAAGTCTGATAGAAGTTTCGTAGAACACTATTTTTTGAATTTTCAAACTGCAATAACTTTTGAATGAATGAACCGATTTTCACGCGGTTAGCGGCATTCGATGCAGTTTTTTAAGCCCCATTTTGAGTGATCAAAATGAAATCGTAATTTATTAAATTTTTAATTCTGTATGAATAAAATATAAAATAAAGCTCACTTTCAAAATCTTCCAATCAATATACACTCTTTATACATATAAGTGTATATGGAAAAAATTAAAAATGCGAATCGCAGAAATTAAGTAACAAAAGATATATACATTTATAGTTTAATAAATTAAGATTTAAATTGAATCGTTAGAATAGTTAATTTACTTTATAATTTGTATTCAACAATTTTTAGTGTATTTATATAGTGTATATCTAATAGATAATCATTGATTGTATATATTCCGACATAGTTGAAATTCGTGAATGATAACACATGGATACTCTCTTAATTTTCCGAGCTCTTTTTTCTTTTGGTCACAAATATTTTTGCCCTTAATCGTCAAAATTCATTAATATACACATATCAAACTTAACTCGTGTTAATTATATACAAATCGAAATTAATCATACAGATTTGTTGCTTTAGTTCAATTGCAAACAATTCGAATTTTCAAATACATGCATTTAAATTTAAAAATTAAAAATCACATATTTTAAATTTTATACACGGTTCGCAATTAATAGATAATTAATTACTAATGTACAAGTATAAAGTGTTATATGTGATAACTTGAAGAGAATAAATCTTGAACCAAGAAAATCATTTCTTAGCATTTTACTGCTTTGAATCAAGTAAAAAAAGTTATTGAAACAAGAAGTAGCTAGATTTGGTTAAAGATTTTGTTTTTTAATTAAATTTATTTTTCAATCAGTATGTACATTGAGAAAAAAAAAATATCGTCTAAATAAGGATTTATAGGCTCAAGAAGTTATTGGAATTAATTTATTAATCTCTTGACAAAAAGCATTATTCAAATTCAATAAAAAACTATTTTTATCAATTTAACCAACTCTTTGGACAAGAAAATTTTCTTAATCAAAGTATTTTTTCAGGGTTTTTTAGAGCATGTTGGTAATAAAATATCTGCTAAAATAATTTCCATTAAAATAATGTCTGCAGGAAAACATTAATTAAAAATTTTTTACTAACATTGCAAAATTATACTCGGTATGTTATTAATTATTGATAGAAACAAATGTATATCCTAATTATGTCTGTGACAGTTTTTATAATTAATCAAATTACTTTTTAAGTGACGACACTGATATCGACGGTTATTATTAATGCTCATTGTCAGAACTTGTGAACTCTTTACATAATAAATAGAATTCTTCTTAACCAGAATTTGCAGTGAATATACTATTTATATCATTACAAAATTATACAATCATTAACTCGAATAATATTGAGGCCATCGATTTTTTACAGTGCGAAATTCCGAGGTGATAATATCAGGAATAACGTAAAATTATCTCCGATTACAAAATACAATAAGACTCAAAGACAGATAATTGCTTAAATTCTTTGAGGATAAAACAAAATTCCATTAAGATTTTTTTAACTAGATTCTTCCGTTATGTTTTATTTAATATTTACTTATAAGTATATCCTTTCTGAAAAAATATTTGTATAGTTCTTATAGTTTTTAAAGTTTATCTGGTCAAAACTAAATAAAATTTTTTTCAAGTGTAATTTGATATTCATTTTTCAAAATGTTCTTATTATGCATTCCTTTCTATTTAAATATGCAGAAAAAAGTTTTGGTTTCAATTTTACGAAAATTGGACTTGAATTCGATTAAATTTTTTTTTTATGAAAATTTTTTTTCTAATAAACATAAATTTATAACTTTCATTGAAATTAAAATTTTACAAATGTATATTTAATTTTGTAGAAAATTAAAGATAAAATTTATATAAATAAAAGAAAAAACTAATATTCTTGATTCGAAAATAAATAAATAAATTCTAATGTTTGAAAAGTATGAAATAAATAACAAAAACACCAAAGTAGACTTCACGATTTGAAATTTCCTATAGTTCCAAAAGAGCTACTAATATTTTTTGGTGTATTGAAAAGAAATAAAAAACCAAGCCACTACAATAAACATTAATCGATGATAAAAATACCTGTTCCAGTAATAGGCGGAGAAGCGAGTTGGGAGCTGCTAATATCCGGCGGTTGTGTCGACGCATTTGTTTGAGTTTGAGTTTGAGTTTGGCTTTGTTGTTGCTGTTGTTGAGGTTGTTGTTGCTGTGGACTATTAGCTGTAGTCACAGCAGCAGGACTTCCCGCGCTTTCAGCCATGTTTAATTAATTACGCGTGTCTGACTCGATACTAATAATTCTACTTAAAATTATATTCAAACATTGCACGTATTTTTCGTCTCACTTTGAAATAAATATATTCAAATAAATTTAATTATATACTTCCGAGTTTTGTTATATTTATTGCTTCTTTACTATAATTAAATCAACTTTTTATAAATTATATAAACAACATAAGTATATAATTATTATTACGACGATTCGATGCCAGTCGATTGTTTGTCGCTTCAAGCTACTTATTATTATTAATATTATTATTTTTATTATTACAACTATTATTATTATTATTTTTTTTTATTATCAATATGTATGTACAAATTGACTATTGGCCGTACTATTTTACCGGCAGCAAATATTGATTATTATTATTATTATTATTATTATTATTATTATTAATATCATTAAAATTATAATTAAAATTTGATCGGTTACATTAGACTAGGTTTATACTTTTGACTAGAGTTTGACGCGGTAAGCGTTACGATTCACCCACGCCGGCGTATCGTTAATGTATATCGATTCTATTCGCGTCGTGAGTTGGGTTTTTCCGCGCGCATGACGACTCGCACGATCTTGTTAAAAGACCGATAGCGAGTATACACGATGTTGAAGCCATGGCACGTAGGACCAGTCTCTCTTATCGAGAGATCTTTATTATCTACAAAAAATAAAATGATATTTTTTTCGAGTTATCTAATTTTTTTTAATCACTACATTATTGGCAACACACTGATCCTGAGGCTTTCATTATCGTTATCAATTACTTTAAGAATCACATTCTCCAACTTCATCATTGCTGTTATATTTAATAATAAATAAATAACATGCAACATATTTATTTCATACAGAAAAAAAGATTTTTATTCTGTTCGAAAATAAACAATAGACTTTTCAATGCGGACTGGATACTCGACCTTTACTTTAACGCGCGCCTTCGACGGCAGGGTGAGGAAACGTCAACTAAGAGACTGGGCTAAAGAGTCAATAGGTCAGTGGGGCTTGTCTATCATTGTATCATTCATTACATGACCAACGAATTGCACTTGAAAAAATTTTCATTAACTTGTCAATTTTTTATTACTTTATTTGTTTGCTAATTTTTCAAGATAACTATAATAAATTTTGTTGATAGAAAAATTAAATTCGAATTCTTGTTGTTCTCTATTTTAAAATAAAGACATTTTTATTTGCATTATACGGCTTAAAGTTTTTGAAAAAAATAAAGAATTAATAAATAAAAGCAATAAATTATCAACGACAATAAATTGTGAGTATAGATTGTTTATTTACGATATTAATCTCAGTTAAAGGGCGCGTCAGTCGAGGAAATCTTTAGCGCCACCCACCGCCAAGATGTAAAATTCCCGTTGCTTATCTTGTTTCCACCCAAATAAATAAACAGTATTGAAATAAAACAATAGTAACGAATTGTTCAAAAGCAATCTTTAGTATTATTTCAGTATATATTTAGTAAGTATCTAAAAATAAAAAAAAAAAAGCAAATTGAAGGGTTGTATGAAGCATAAACTTTGGTTGTAAACAGGAAAATTTCAAACAATAAATTTATGCAAACTGAGAATCGATCGTAAGTGCACTTATGAGAGTCGAGGTCAAACTCGCTCGATTTACATGACCGAATGACTCAAGAAAACAAAGCACGTGTGAACACTTTAGAGGGTGCGACCATTAAACTGTCACTAAATTAACGAGTGGTAATAATTATTCCTAGAAATTAATAGAAAAAAAAAATTAACAGCAATGACGTTTTTTAAATTTCAATTACTAGAAAAAGCCCCGTGACCAATGCATTTTTCTTTTATCACCTCCACTTATGTGTATATTAACCTCAAGGTTGATTGACGATTATTTCACTAAAAATCCACTTTTTGATTAAAAACAGTCAGTAATTTTGTTTTTAAAATGTTATTGACACTGTTATAAATGTATTAATTAAAGCGAATGATTTTGAACGTACATTCGTAGAGGCTAAAAAGAAAATGTCTCCGAAAGAACAACAATTGCGATAACTTATTTTAAAAGATTAAGTAAGCCACACGTTGTTATAATCAAGTTTTGATTATGCTATTATGAGTATTGTTATTACCATTATTATTTTTTAGTATGTCACTTGCATATGCTTTACAATAAATCACGATACGAAATGTTTCTGAACACACGAGAAAACGCACAGCAAGCGGAACTGACGTTTCTTTACGGAGGGGTTGCACTTGCGGGGTTCTACACCACCGCTTAAGTTTATTTTACTTGCCACCAGATGGCAGACAACAACAGTACTCTCATACTTCAACGCTGCCTTTTCGTAATGTAGAACTAAAAAAGACGGATTATACTTTTATTTATTTCACTTAATTTACCAATATTAAATTAATCATTTGAAAAATTGAAAAAAAAAAAAAAATAATAATAATACCTACAGTAATAAAACTATTTCTAAAACAACATATTTAGATTTTTTTAAATCTCATTATTTTTTATTTCTTTCAAAATAAAATCTTTATCACCAATTATTTTTAAGATAAAAATTTTTATTGACTCAATTATGGAAAAAAATAAATGATAAAAAATTTACCACCCTAATTATTTATTTTAGGATACACGAAAAATTCATGTCAAAAATGTCTTGTATTGTTTTAATAAAAAGATAAGTATTTATGGGGTACATAAAAGTGTTGATTCAGTAAATGGTTATCATGATCGAGAATTAAATTTAACAGAATGAAAGTAAAAATAAATAAATAAAGAATGCGTGTAACTGTGGCAGTGGCAGGTTGCCGATTGTAATTGCATTTGGTTTTATTGTATGAGTATGAGTACGGCAACCTTAAATACCAGCTTGTAAAAGGCAAATAGTCTGTTACACATTGTCGGGAGTTTACATACTCAATACAGAAGCATGCAAGTAGGGCGTGATGAGTCGATACAGAAGTAAGTAGGTAGAGCCAGAAAGTCTACGCCGTTGAAAGTGAGAGTTATTTCCAGGGGTCGAATGTAATGTGACCGAAGGGGTCTTTTTCTATCAGTACTAGTAACCTTGTATCAATAAAAATGAATCACTTCACATGAGTACTTATTTATTTACTAGATTTTCTTCCTTGTTATGAATCTTTTAAAAAAATTTTCTCCTAATTTTTGAATTTTTAGATAAAAAATACCATCACATAACTATAAAATTTTAATTTAATAAACATGATGTATCGATTTTTGAATAGTAACTGCAAGCTTGTGCATGATGCGTAATACTTTTTTATCTATATTTCGAGCTTAATGATGACGTAGTTTGTTGCATGACTAGTGTAAGCCTACCTTTGCAATAGACGTAATATACAAGTGCATGCGCAATAGGAGTTGTAAGCTTTTAGCCTGTATTTTTCGATCCACCAAGGTAAAGTGTATGAGATTGTGTATAAAGATAAAACCGAGAGATTTCGTCAACACGAAGGTATATTTGTGTTACTAGAGGCACGCTATGTATAATATAAACAAAAAGCTCAGCTTGTATATATGAAGTATATATAAGTCATTACGAAAAGATGGCGCTCTTTGGAACAGGCTTTCGTTTATTTCGATCGAATATAGATACGCATGCGTACTTTAACTTCTCAATTTGGTCCTTAATTTTTTTTCGTTCGCTAAAAAGTATTTTGTTGAAAAAAGAAGATGTTTCACTAAAAATTTTAATATATATTGAGTGAAAATACATCAGATTCTTTTATATGGCTCATACTATCACCATGTTATATTTTAGTATCAATTTTTCTAGCTATTTATATTCAAATGGAATTTAAAGAACCCTTTTATATCAATCTAATAATTTGGATATAAATTCAACTCTTTTTTTCATAATTAATGAAAAAATATCCAATAGACTTGACTTTTAAAAAGTTGATCCAAAAAAAACGTTGACATTTTTGCAGGTACTTAAAAAACGATCTAAATGTCTCGTTAGAACACTGTTTTTATATTTTTATTCAATTTGTTTGAGAAAATATTAGAATTAATTTAATTTGACGGGTAATATAGGTTTGAAAATTTTTTTAAATCGATTGTTTATATCATCGTATAGTACAATATATCAAGAATAATTTCCTAAATTTTCGAATTGGTTGGATTATAACTCTAGAGACAGACACACTGAGAAAAAAGTATTTTGATAATCACATCACTTGGTATTTTGATAATCAAAATACCAAGTATTCTGATTATCAGAATACAAGTCAATTCAAGACCTATACTCTGCGCAGTAAACTATAATATATGCGCTGTCACTGCCATCGACGTTTCAACACTAACAGTCAGTTTATTTGATTTATGCACTGGTAAAAATAGAATTCAACTAATATTTATTATATTAGCTTGAAAAAAATTTATTATTACACTTTTAATTTTAATTTTAATTTGTTTTGTTAGCTTTATAAGTCAATTGATTTGTGCCAGTAAAGTGAGGTTATAAACATCCAATAGTCTGTTATATTGGTATACTGATAATCAGTATACCTAGGTATTGTGCTACTAAGAATACGTGGTATTTTGATAATCAAAATACCACGTATTCTTAGTAGCACAATACCAAGTATTCTGATTATCAAAATAAATACCCTTAGTTGCAAAATACTTTTTTCTCAGTGCATAAATTTAATAAATCTTCATTCGTCTTATATATAAAACTAACATACGTTCTGGATATGTTATAAAAAAGTGTCAAAAGTTTAAATGGATTAATAATAATTGTTCATCAATTCATTTTTATAAAATCCTAGTGTTACTTAAATTAAACAAATTTTCTATTAAAGTAACAATTGAAACTAATATACTTTATCAATAAAAATTGTGTAGAAATTGAAAAGAATTTTTAAACTCGGGAACAATTCGGAAAAGAATAAACGTTATGTTTCATAGAAAAAAAAAAATAAATAAAAAAAAACAATTACTGTTTGTCTCGTATGCAAAAAATGACAGAGAAACAGAATAATAATAAGAAGAATACGCTGAATTCATCGAAATCGACTTCGAGTCAACATAACGGATTCTACCGCTACTTAATAGTACAGTTTTTCCCTTTGCCTTGTCGATGACTTTCTCCTATAGTAGAACGGTTATGTTTACGTGGGATTGCTATAGTATATTACCAGGTAACTTTTCTTGCATCGCACTAGACGATGATTCCTATTGCAATGTCCAATCTCTCTCAGACATACTGGGTATCTTTGTATATACATATATATCTATTTTTTCTGTGCGTGTTTGTCACTGAACTCTTCCTAAATGACTGGACCGATTATAATGAAATTTTTTGTGTGTCTTCAGGTGGGTTCGAGAATGGTTTAGATTCACAGTTCAGTTCACGGAAAAATGTTTATTTAATTGATTTTTTACTTCCCGCTAGGAAAAATTGAAAATTAGAAAGTTTTTGGTTTTACTCCGTTTTGCGAAAATCGAGTTTTCATCAAGTCTCGACGATTTGAGGTTCTAGAAATCTTCCTTGACTATTTTTACGGTGGTGTCCGTGCGGCTGTGTGTGTGTATGTGTGTGTAAACCTCTCATAACTCATTCTAAAGAGTATCGTTGCGACTAAATTTCCTAAAAATTTGAACCAATTCGGTTCGCTAGGTTTTGAGAAATCTCAAAAATAAAATTTTCGAAAAATCGTTTTTTTTTTAATAACTTCAAAATGGCTCTATCGATCAATCTCAAAAACTTGTCAGCTCATAACCTTGGAAAACCACGTCGATCGCTGCCCGGCCGGTCACAATTGGTTGATTCGTTCGTGAGTTATCGAAAACGAAAAATTAAAAAAAAAAATTTTTTTTACATAACTTCGACATTTCTTGTCGGATCGTTTTTAATGAAACAAAAAATTATTAGAGCTCAAAAAACCACGTCGATCTTCTTCAAAAACGTCAAAATCGGTTGATTGGTTCGTGAGTTATCGTAGTCGAAAAAATTCGGAAAAACTGAATTTTTTTTTAATTTTTCTAAAATTTTCGGTCTGATCAGTTTGTGTTTAGAAGTAAATCACAGGATTCGAAAAACTGCGTCGAATGCTGCCAACCGCGTGAAAATTGGTTTATTCATTCAAAAGTAATTGCAGTGCCGCGATCGCAATATCAAATATTCCAAAATATTTTATTTTAATTTCTGTGTGATCCAATAGCAGGCACTGCGATCAGATTCAAGAAAATATTGTGTTATTGTATTAAAATCAATCACGTGCTTATTGAAATATTACATTGTACTAACGTTTTAGTAATAATTTTCATCAAAACGGTTCAAACTATAACAGCTTATTCAAATAAGCTTAAAATTTCTAAATTTAAGACATTTGTACAGGACAACGTCTGTCGGGTACCCGACGTCCGCTAATTAATCAATAAAAACTGAGAATCAAATAGTTCCTAATTCAGTTAATATCCTTTTTTTTGAAAGCTCAATTATCCATATACGTAATGAATTTTCAGTAAAACATTATTGTACCATTTTGGCACAATAGTCAAAATACATTTCATAACCAAATGAAGACAAAAATTTTACGCTGACCGACGATCATTAAAAAAATGAGTCTATATAAGTCTACCCATTTCTACTCTATTTTCTCGTATTCTACGAGTAAAAACAAACAACAAAATTTGCAAATATTTTTCGAAAATGTGAATTTTTTCATTTTTTATTATTTTTTCCAAAATTTTTGTTTTTCACGAATTTTCATTGAAAAAATTGCAATTGTTCAAAAATAATTTCAAATATTTTTCGAGGTTGAAATATTGTGGACCTTACTTCAAAATAATTACCATCATTTTACTATGGTTCATAACAATGTTATATTTTTTTTTTCGCACGGGTCATCGAGGCTTTTCGTATAAATATGTGATGTTCAATGTATGTCATACAACAACTTACTACTACTATTTAACAAAATATTATTCGTTTTTTTTATTCAACTTCAACAGACGTATTTTTCCAAACGGTACTTTTAACTGTAAAACGTGAGTTGTTGACTGCGCGCGCATGCATTCGTGTATTTTAGTTAATTCATGTTTATATAGTGTAAATAAATTCAACAAAATAAATAAATAAGTCACGTACAATGAAATCATAATATTGCTTTGAATAATACGTGTTTATATGAGAACATATTGTTGTAAAATGAATTGTTAAATAAATATGTAAAAGTAGGTAAGACATATAAACATGATAATGATTATTTGTAATAAAATAATAGTTATTCTTTTGTAATTCGTTTATTAGCTTGACTGATAATATAATATAATTGTAAATAAATTTGTCACTATTGAAAATAATACATAGCTATGTATAGCTGACAAACGTTATTTAAACTACGTGTGTGTACGAGCAATCACGTAATGTAGGCTTGTCGGCGAAGATACCGTTTGACGTGATTACGTCACAAGTTCGCGTTCCTGTTTTTCGCGACTACGTGCTTAAGAGAGAGGATAGGAAGGAATAGAGACGAAAATAAGTAGAAACATAAGTAGAGAACTGCAAAGGTGTGTTCCAGTAAGGAGTAAAGAAGATGCCAAGTAGAGAATAAGTTGTTAGAAGAGCTTGGAGTGATGGGTAAAAAGATGTCTGTCTTTTAACGACAACAATAATGATAAACTCGTTGGTCAGGGATTTTTATAAAGAGAGAAAGAGTTGGAGAAGCTCAACCAGTCAAAAATAAACAAGTAAGAGAAAGGTGAGATACAGGATATACGTTTCTCTTATGAACGTAAGATAACACTAAGAACTTAACTTGTTCTGTACACTCCGAGATACATCGGAAAACTCTAGGTCAACTAAGTCTAAGAAAAGTTTTACCACTTCCTATTATCAATAGACTTTCTTACAATATTTTTATCGATTTCTTTTCAAATTTATCTGTTGTTCGATTTATTAACATGAAAAAATAGGAAAAATTGTGGATAGTAGAGTGTTTAAAAAAATTTATTGTATTATAGAAAATACATAATAGAAAATTTTTTTTAGTTAAATCAACGCTACTTTTGAATTTCTTAAACTTAAAATTTTTTTATTTGTAAAATTTTTAATTTGACATAAAATTTTTACGGAGTTAGAAAAAATACATTTAGTTTTTTAAAACCATTGTTGCAGTATGTTTATTCGCGGTTGATTCATTTATAGAGATAATTAACTACTTAATTATTAGATAAATAACTAAGACGACAATTATATCTCAAGTAATGTATAGAAACTAAAGTTTTTAGGACAACAAGTAAAAGACGATATGCATAATTTACGTGAGCTCTATCTTGAATCTTACGATTTATAGAAAGAGTTATCGCAGTACACGGACACGGTCGAAGAGAGCGAAGCATTCGTTTCGTGATAATACGTAGCGGTAAATCGCCTGCTCTCATGTGGGCCAATGTCCATGTAAGTAAGAGAAAGAAGGATGATTTGAGCCACTGTGCGCGAGAGAGCAAAACATATCGCAGATATACGCGAGCGCACTATAACATATTATACACTTATATATTGGGCTTACAATATAAACTATAAAAGCTACTCGTCGCTAGCTGTGTTGTATGTCCGGGTTCAGGGGCATTTCAGTAAACAGCTCGTTTATGTATAATGCACTATTGTGCGTTCGCGTCTTACGTTTTGCGTTTCGCGAGCCGCTCCCTCCTTTGATTTTTTTTATTATTGTAGATTCATATGCTCAGAGAATGTTAGTTTATTTTTTGCGTGAGCCACTAATCGTGAATTGTTTCTTATTATCTTTGTAATGCACAAATGTCGCGTTAAATTTATTACTTATTTATTTTTTTTGCTGTTATTTTATTTTCATAATGAACTATAATACTATGAGACAAAAATAGTTATTGATTTGCTAAAATTTTTTTCGAAAGGTTTTTTTTTTTTTACTTTTTTAATTGTTGCTGAATGAATTTAAAAGATAGGGGACAATGCAGAGAGTACGATAAATCTTGAGGTGAGATCCACGGTTGTACAGTTATACGATCCCGGATTTTGTACAGCTCTAAGAGAAGGTAATGTCGTGAATACACAAGCTACTCTTTTCGTTATACCGAAGTATCCGTCCAGGATAAAATGAAATCATACTCCGGAGTTTTATTATTTATTATTATTATTTTTTTGAGTCAAGTTAGAAGGCGTGAATAGAAGAACTTCTAAAACTGTTAAATTTATATGTGTAAAAATATCGACTATTAAGAGTGTTTAAGAAAAATTAAATATTTGTTAAATCAATAAAACAAAAATTTATGATAATTTTTTTGACTTTAAATGATAGAAATATTTACCTATATGGGTAAAATTTTTACAAATTACTGTTTTTCATAACGTTCGATATTTCATTACTGGCAAGGAATTTCTTTTGAATTTATGTAAAAATTTCAAATTGCTATTAAAATCATCCCACATATCGACGGTTTAATTAGCAATTTGTCTAACTCCTTATTTTTAAGAGGGTGATTTTTTAACATTTTGATCTAGCACTAATCCAATTATAAATTAATTGAATGATTCAAACCTAAATACTATATCTCTATTAGATAATAATGATATTAAATAGTTTTTTTAAGTAATAATAAATTTTGAACTAATTGTTTTTTTTTTCGTACAAATAGAAGATTCTCTAAAATGGAGTTAGACAATTTGCTAATTAGAACGTCGATATCCTTAAGATTCGATTTATTCTAAGTAACCAACCATAAATATAAAAATGACTAATCTGCAAAAAAAAAATAAAGTTCTAAATTAAACCATTTTGCGAAAAAATACGGATCGTCCAGAAAAAATTCGATAGCAAAAACTATTGCCTTATTTGATATCTCCAGTTCAATTAAAACGTTAGAAGAAGAATTAATAATTAGAAATATAAAATAAGATCATAAATCGATGAAAAGTTTTTCTAATAAAATACGGAAATATTTAGGCTCCACACTGAAAAAAAAGTATAAAAAAAAGTCTCACACTTATAAATTTCAGTGATATTACAATACTTGGTATTGCGAATATACTTAAACAATATTTGAATCTCAACGCAATATTTTTAAGCGCTACACTGAAACTCGTTTAAGTCATACACTTAAACCGACTTTGAGCGCTAGCGCAAAACTCATAACCACAATACACTCAAATATGTTAATTTTTTTAAATTTTTTATTTATATATTTAATTTTTTAATTTTGTAAGTTTTATTTATTAAAAAATAATGATTAAAACACTAATGTTAGGATGTTACAATTATTGTAATAAAGGTTAATCTCGGGTGACAATGTCTTTAAATTTTACAATATTATAAAATGACATATTTAATTTTATATTATACCTTACATATATGTAAGGTATACCTTCAAACACTTGATGATAGGAGAATTAATTCCAGTCAGTTAATTTATTTTTTACCCACGGATCCATAAATGATTATTTTTAATGGCAATTATATAAATATTTTTTTTTATGCTCTTAAAAATGATGTTTAGGTTAAAGGTATAAACACGATATGTAAACACGGGGAAAAAAGAAGCGAAGTACGCGCTGAGTCTTACGCGCGAACTTTTTTTACTATACTCTCTGAATTTACAATAGTATCGTACGGAAAATATGGCCGCGTTCAAGTTTACTAAGTTCTTGGCAGATCTTAGCATATCTTGTAGCAACAACTTAAAGTAACTGTATTGTTTTTTTAAGGAGGTCCTTTCGCCGCCAATGTAAAATAAAAACTATTAGATTATGAGTAAATTTAATTTTTTTCTAATAGTTAAGGTCCTTATTTATCTAATAGTGAGGTTTAAATTATACTTTACCGGACAAATTTTTGAAAAAATAAAATTTTTAAATG
>CAJNRD030001121.1:8225953-8270905 GCA_905319865.3 Cotesia congregata
ATTTTTTTTTTTATTTTCAAAATTTCAACGATTAATGCCTCATATACTATTTATTATTTAATTTTAGGAATTTTTATGGGTTTTTTTATTTTAATTTATCGTATATTGACTACTACAATTGTTTTGACTCAACTGGAGCGAAAGGATTTCCTTAAAAAATCTATAATAAAACAATGCAAGGTATATTTATTTAAGTGTGTCTAAATATTAATTTTTTGGTAGATAAAGTCAGCCCTACTCAGAACTTAATAAACCTGAACGCAGCCTATAAGTCACTCACTTAAACTGAGTATTGCGATAATACTTAAACTTTTTTATATCATATTCGCAATACCAATTCATTAAAAAAGAGTATATCCATAGGACTTAAACTTTTTTTTCAGTGCAATTTTATTTATTTTTTTTTTTGTATTTCATTAGGAGTTTCTCTGCTATGCGCAAGATTTTTTTTATATTGTTGTATCAATAACATCTGATCAAATGATACTTTTGATGCTAGCTGTTCATTAAATTTGTTTGAAAAATTTGCCTTTTCAAAAAAGGGAATAAAATTTATACTATAAATGAATGATATAGTACTCGTCATTAAGAAAATAAGCAAATTTATGAAAATACAGTTTACTTGTCCGTTCTGTATTTATAAATGGTTTAACAATAATATTTATAGAGCACAATAAAAATGTTTCTGATGTCATAAATTTTTAAAGACTATTAAATAATAACTTATTGCCTATTAGCAATTATTAATCATTCCTTATTTTCATGAGATAAATGAAAGTAAAGGTATAAGGATAAGCCTTCATGGTTGTATAATACGATCATTATCCGATGATAATGATGAAATAAGGGGAAACTGAACTATATAATCTATTACGAAAAAGAATACGGCTCACTGAATATTTTTGGGAAGTAAATACGATAACGGTAATTCTTTGTCAGTGAATGTCAAGTTTAAATATCCAGTGAAACAAAGTGAGTTAAAAAAAAAGTATTTTCTTTTTAGTTGCACACATTGTCGTGTAAATGGAATTTTGTGTAGGAAGATTAAACTTTTAAACTTGTATAAACGCTTGTGTGTATTCATATAAATCTTGACTGTGATAATGTTAGGACGGTTCTCTGAGAGTTGATCCACCCTGCGGTCATTGCACGAGAAGAAAGAGAGAAACAAGATGGGACCGCCCATCCTGTTTTCTTTTACTTCAGAAGCCGATCTAATATAACGCCTTTCAACGGTTTCACAACCGTTAGAATCTCTTCGATTGCGTAATATATATATATATATATATATATATATATATATATATATTTATCTAATGAAAATTATTATCTCTATCAATAACTTTTAAGAATTTTTTTTAACTACCAAACTATTATATTACAGAATTTTGTATTTTCACGATTGCATAATTGAAATTATAAAACAACGAAATAAAGTATGAAATATAATTTTATTTGTTTTGATTTAAATAAGCTATATTAATTTTTAATCACTTGAATTTAACATAAATCTGATAAGGTAATAAAGATAAAAGAAAATGTGATAACAATGTTTGAAATCTGGGAAAATTTTATGGGCACCCAAAATTCCAGTAATGAGTGTTTTAACAGGTAATAACCTGAAACTTGTTTTTTATATTGTGATGATCGAGGTGAGTGACCTTAAGCCCTTACTCAATATGAGGCAATTTTAAAATTTTTTTCTTTTCTGTTTCAGATTTTTTTGTAGTTATTTATTAAAATTTTTGGAGATATTCCAAAAAAAATAAAATTTTAATTTTCATAAAAAATTGCAAAATTTACTTGAAATTTTTCTTTTCTTACATATTAGCGCGTTCAACGTTTTAATTAATTAATTTAGAACATGCACTAGATAGTATAAAATTCAGTTAATTTCTCTAAATAGATAAAGTTATGTTCTTATCTTGTATAATAAATTAAATAAAAAATGACTAATTTTTCAAAATAAATTTTTACGGATTGAAATTTTGTAGACTCTACTTTAAATAATTAACACTGAAAAAAAATTTAGAATAATTTAAAAATAGTTAAGTGTAAATTCAATTTATTTTGATTGGAAATTTTTGGTAGATAAAAATAATTTAATTTATTATCATGAATATATAGATTTCATAATAAATTTAAAAACGTGGCAATTATAAATGAAAAACCTTAAGTGAATAATTGAAATGGAACGTGGAAGTATTTCATCATAAAAAAAGAAAATGTAAAGCAAAGCAAATTGAAAACAATATAAGTGAATGATTCATTTATGAGACAGCAGTTTAAGTTTTGTTGCAGATAGTGTAAAAATAAACGAGATAAAAGTCATGATATGATAACAGATTAATAATCATTGCTTTGCATAAAGATATTTCCTTGATTATTGAAATAGAAACCAATGAACTTAGCCGAGTATGAGTATGAGGAGATTGTTTTATAGTTTGGTCGGACGAATGTTACGTCGGTCACGTATCAAGGCCCGTGACTTTGAACTTAACTCTGACTCGCTCTCTTTCTTTCAGCTGTAGTTAATGGTATACTGTTGCAACGCGACGATAACGACCGACAACGACATAACACGTGCAAGGACGCGAGTTTAAACCTCAGTGCTTCGGTTGATGCTCTTGAAATTTAATACCATACAACAATATTTCATTGACACGCGATTCATCTTTTGTTACAACGATGCCATTCCATACCTAACTATGCAATTATTACATTTACGTATAACTTATGCATCAAAGAGTATTTATAAATTAGTTAACGTTTGTGTTTCAATCGTAGACAAAAGATCGAGTCAGATGTTCGTATACAGTAGAGTGACTTACAATAGCATAAAACAAAAAAATCCTCGAGGTAGAGAAAAAAATTAGGTATTCGAGGGTAAAAAATTTTTATCTAAGAATTGTCTCGTTGGATTTATTTTTCAAGGTATAAAAGACTTTAAATTGAAGATGTTGGCCAGCAAGCATTACACCTGCGGCCAATGACCCTTGATCAAGCTATCGAATACCTCGCAGCCACAGTTGGGACCGGCGACAATGACCGACTGCGGAGGAATTTATTTGACTACTTAAAATAATTCAACAGTTAAATATTTTTTGCCTACGTTGTTTGACATTCAAACATGCACACACACGTGTGTAAATAATTTTTATTGATAAATAATTTTTAAATTATCAAACAAACTATAGGTGATTATTAAAATTATGTTTGTAATTAAATTATAAAGTTTTATTATTTTTAATTATTTATAACCAGACACTAAAAAGACCGCGAGATGAAGATACGTGATTTGAACGAGCGGTTAAGCGATAAACTCTGGTCTCATTCAATTAAAGTTAAGTCTAATATCTTGTGGGATTGCAGTATATATAAGTATATTAGTACACGGAAAAAAATTTTGAATAAAAACGTAAATGAAAATCGATTAGTCTATTGTAAGATAATGAATAAGATGACGTGGAGAAAAGGAAGTTAGGAGATGAGATGAGAAAGATTTCTTTGAATAAATCATCGAATATAAGAAACAGCTGGTATAGGTTGGTTGAGTCTCGAGTTCAATGACTGAGAATCAAGAGAACCCTGCCTGAGGTGATATGTCCCCTCTCTTCTGTTTCTTCTTCGTCCTCTGCCACAACTGCTTTTCATCCAACATCCAACATCCAACTCGTAAGATCATCCTTCTCTCCACTGTTCTTCATCACTATAATCTTTATTTTTTTAATACCTAGGAATTCGTGTGGCTCATTATTTGTTCTCACCGCATAGTACCAGAATTTATAAAAATAATTGAAAATTTACATGAAATTTAATTCATTACTTTTTTATTTTTTTGGGTGTAAAAAGTTTTTTTGTTAATTAAATAATTATATAATTAAACGAAAGAATTAACGGATCATCCAGTCATTATTTTTATCTAATTGACACAATTATAGCGTACGTAATGGCCACCAGTCACGTTTTATTATCATGTTGCACATAACAAAACCGTTAATGCACGCTTTCCAAAAGGTTATTACCATATATTTGTCTACATTATTTTTAATTTATATTACTATTATCAATATTTAAAAATTGTTTGATAGTTTTCTTTACTGTTCTAAAAAGTCGTATCGCTAACTATTCGCCTTTTTGGCTTTGCAGATTCGAAAACGCGTATAAAAAAATTTTATTCTTTATCCTCCAGTCATCTTTGGAATGTTAGGAATATAAAAATTTACTCTAATAATAAAAAATAAAATTTTGTTAGTTGTACGCTCTCTTAGCCTTAAGAAAAAAAAATTGTTAAAACCATAAGTACGTACATGACAAAAAATTTTTTGTTCGAAAAATTATTTATTTCAGTTAAATTTCTATCAAATCTCGATGATTTAATGTCTCAAGAACCTAGTTTAGAAAATTTTAAATTTTTACAACCAAAAGTTCTAAACTTTTAATTTATAAAGCAGGAAGTTAAAATATATTATTTTCCACTTTTTTAGTAAATTTTTACATTTCCATTCCTGAATTGATTGAAGAAAAAAATTTTTCTATACTTACTTTTGGTTCTGCAGAGCATATAATTATTAGCGATACGCCCTTTTAGCATTAGTAAAACGAATTATTTATAGTTATTGAATACAGATACCATTTTTTATACAGTATACTCTAGTATACGGAAAAATTAATACCCTATTGGTTGTACAAGACTCATCCATGTACGAAATATTAGAATATTAGTATACATTGAGAGATGTTTTTAAGGACAAAGTATTTTGATTACAAATTACAAACTTCTTTTAACTATTTTACAAGAGTTTTCATATATATAGATTTTCTAGACTTGGAACGAAAAATTATTAAAATATCGGCGGTAAGCATATAAAAAATATATTTTACTTTTTTTTGTTTGTTAAAGAAGTGTAATTGAGAAGTATTTATTTTTACTAAACCATACGAGTAAGTAAAAAATATTGAATTGTAAAGCACTTCACAGTAAGACACATTGCACTCGTGTATTAAGTACAAAGATTTTTTCAAAAATTGATAAGCCAAATAATATAAAAAAGATAATACGAGTACGAAAAAATAAAGGAATGAGAAGGAGAATAAATATTCTTAATGTACAACCGAGGATTTATGTATCGTAAAGATGAGAATGTCGAAATCCGAAACTAACGTAATACAAAGGTAAAGAGAGGACAGAGCAAAAGAAAGGAAGGGACAAAAAGACAGAAAGATCTGTATTGTATACGGTACGCGGTTCTTTTGACTCTCAAACTAAACCTTAAACTTTTAAGAAGAAGCCACGGGTTCTTAACGGTATAAAACCTTCGCCCCGTAATTTTTTTTTTATTTCTCAAACTCGCACTTCCTGGCATTAATTCATGCCTTTGACTTGGCTTTATAACCACCCATAAACCATACATGTATCTGTACACTATGAAATCAAGTATATATTTATTATCAAAAATTCAAATCAATATTTTATCAGAAATATAAATTAATAAAAATAACTTACTAAGATGAAAATAAAAATATTTAAAGTATTTAAGGTTACGCATAGGTTCACTGCCATGTCTTTGGTATCTCACGCTACATCTTCTATTTGGCGTTAAACTAAAATACATTTATAGAATATAGAAAGATTTAATGCGAGAGAGCGAGAGGACTTGATATCAGTCGAGTCGAAACCCTGACGTATGTTGTAAACCGTAGACCGTACACTAGATAATCTCGAATCTCGATACAAGTAAAGACGTGAGTCCGTCATCGGTATAAACCAAGATACTATAAGTCTGTATAACTAATATAAGACCACAAAATAGAGTAAATGTCTTATCAGTCTTGGTATTATAGATAAAACCTAAGTCTGTCGGCAGCCCCTGGGGTTTGCGAACGAGTTCTTCAGGAAGCAACTCGCCAACAGAAGAGTGGGCGGTGTAAATAACCAGCTTGTACAGTAAATATCATATCATTTTTTTTAATTGTATGCTGATAGAAAAACTAGCTTGATTTAAGAGTTTTATTTTGGCTTTGTAAAATTTACTTAAGGTAATATCGCAGATACCACAAATGTCAAATATAAAATACAAAGTCGATTTTGATTCAAACATATAGTAGATCTATCTATATTTGTAACGTTGGATTGGAAAAAAAATAACAGAGATAATTTTTGATAGTTTTTTATTAATTTCTATCACATATTCTGAATCTGTACTTTTAATTATGCAAAGTATTCAATATGTTATTTCTTTTCATTAATTTAATTTTTATTAAAATTTGAACGGTACTTTTTGTAAAATAAAATAAAATCTGTTATTTCTCACATGGATCCATGTTAAAAAACATCATTTTTTATATATTAATATCTTATTTTTGGTTCTGTGTTTTTTAAAATGTTTTTTTTTTTTTGGAATAACCTTTAAATGGCTTTATCGATCCATTCCAAAAACTAATCAGCTCTTAACATAAAAAAATCACATCGATCGCCGCCGGGCCGGTCAAAATCGGTTTATTCATTCAAAAGTAATTGTAGTTAGAAAATTTATTAAACTTCTATCAGACTTTTGAGCTCAAAAGCATAGAACAGATGACTCTGAGCTCGGAGAGCTCAAAAACACATAAATTATATTTCTGAGCTCGAAGAGCTCAAAAATATGGAATTAGCGGGAAGATGCCTGGATGGCCTTTGGGGTCAACCGTTTTTCTATTTTTTTTTTTCCGTATTATGATGAAATTTAGCAAAAGAAATTAAAAAAATTTTTATTTTTTCACCTTTCAATAATTTTTTCCAATTTTTTTGATGTACAAATTGACATTTATAAAAATGTTTTTTTTTTTTTTTTTTTAATTATTCTATTTTTGATGAGCTAAGAAAAAAGTATGCGTTTGTTCAAAAAAAACTTTAACTACTTGAAGTTATTCAAATTGATTGATATTCCTAATTTAAAATTTATTCTATTTAATATTTATTCTCAGCTATTTAATATTTAAGATCAGCTTATCCGTTATTAAAAATACTTTACTTTTTATTTATTAATAATAACAATAAAATACACAACATAGAACATTAATTAGTTCGGAAAAATCTTTGTTATTCCTTTATTATAAAATTTAGGAACACACAGAGCGCAATTCAAATTTCTAATTCATTGGATAAAACACACCAAGATCCTTTCAATTCGGAAAGATATATTATAGAGAAACTTTGAGGTGAATTTTTTTACTCCCAACTTCAGTTTATTTTCCTCTCTTTGATTTTTGTATCGTGATGTATGCGTGCATGCCTGCAGCGGCGTGAGACTAGTGTACGAGTCATGTATGTATTGGTATATTTTTAAAAACTATATATATTTATACATATTTACGGGCATGGTTCATTGACCCCTGCTTTTGTTCATGTCCGAACCGGGAAGAGGCCCGAAACTTGTACGGGGCCAATGAAACCAGCATGTCGACAATACAACTATACTCCGAACTTTTAGTCCCTTCCCTTTTCGTTTATTCTTTCTCATTCTTTCACTTAGTATTATGCAGCAACCTCAACTCTTATTCACTCTTGTTGGCTTACCGAGGTTCATTGAAACTCACTCGGTTGGGTAATCGATCGTAATGCGCCAAGGTCTTTGCCACCTGCCGTCAAAAGTCCCTATGAACTTGTTGCATTTTCTTAAGACACCTCTTTTTTTAACTCTACTTAACGCAATACATGTGTTTGTAATTCAAGTACCTTAATTGTCATTCTACATTTTTTTTTTATTTTATTTAATACATTTATCACACTACATTTGTATACTTTCTTCAAATTACTCATGATTAAATTAAATAATGAATACATTATTTTAAGCTTTTCTTTAATGATGAGTAATCTGAAGATCATTGACCTTACGTGGAGATTTTTTTTTCTTTTTTTCAAGATACCAATAAAACAAAATTAAATATCTTCAACAAAATGTTTAAAACAAATTATAAAAAAAATCTTATGGATTAATTTTGATTCAAATTTATTAATTAATAATTTTTAATGTAGAAATTTAATTAATACTCATTCTTTTCGAGTTAATGACCTTAGAGAGTCTTGAAATATTATGCAATAACTAAGTAGTGTTTACAGAAAACTTTTTCATAATGCACACACTGGTAAAAAAGTTATCTTCATTGAAAAGAACAAATTTTGAATCAAGAAATTTTTTTGAAGAATTTCACTGTCTTGAGTTAAGCAAGAAAATTCTTGAACCAAGTAAAAATTCTTCGGTAAAAATCTTTTCTGCTCGATGCGAGGTATTTTTTTCTAATATCATAAGTAGATTTAAATGTAAATAAAATTTCAGCGCAATGAAAATAATATTGACATGTTCCTTCAATTCAGGAAACTAAAGATCAAATTGTTAATCAATTTAACTATACATAGAAACTGAAATATATATATATATATATATATATATATATATATATAGTTAGTTAGTTTTTAAGTTAATTTGCGGTCAGTAGATACAAGATTGTTATTATTATTATTCTTTTTATATATGTACATCATATATAATATAAATCTCATTATAATTAATGGTATTATTTTTAATTATTATATAATAGACTCATAAACGAAGAGCATAGCTGTAATATTATTATCAATAAATATTAATAATTGGCTAATACGAATTTCAAGAGTTCATAATGGCTTAATACACGCAAGAAAACTTAATACTAACGGAAGATCCTCGATCCGTTTGTTTATGACGCTCGACTGCCTCGTGAGAACGGTAAAAAAAAAACGTATAGATAATAAAAAAAGTATTATTTTACACGACTCTATTATAATCTAATCTATTATTTTCTACTAATTATTAGCATATTGGTAATTAATATACACGTATAACAATATTGGGCGATAAATCAGTAAAAAAAAAAAATGTACCTCTTATAGTGCTGGGCATCTTGTACTAAATGTCATATCCTGATATCCAAAATGAAAACACGTTAATATTTCGTGACTTAAGTAAAATTCAAACACATCACTGTTAATGCCAACAATTTTAATCACTCACATGTACTTTGGAGCTTATTAAATCAAAAAATTCAAAAATTTTTAATTAAAAAAAATAACAATCGACAATTAGTATTAAAATTTTCACTTAAAAGTTTCTTAGTAAGAGATCCCAGTAATTGGGAATTAGGTAGCAAATGTCAAAGGCACTTCCATTGCATTTTAAGATACACTTTACTTTATATTTGTTTATTATTATTTTATATTTAGTGTTATTTGTTATTATTAGAGAAATGCTCGTTCGGTTCGTGATACATAAAGATTTACCATGAATCGATCGAGTATTTCTCAGTTGTCGTGTGTCAGGTGTAGGTCGACGACATTCGTATAAAATCAATGTTAAATATACCACGTCTAATCTTCACATATGACATTCAGTTAATGAAAAATAATTTCTTTTTAATTAATTTAATAATTATGTCATAAGTTATTTAAAATTGTTTAATTTCTAGTCCGACTAACGACGATATATATAAATAATAGTAACACTTTAATTGTCAATAAAATATCCAATCCACAATGTAATTTGTAGCAAACATTTACACTTTGGGAACACTGTTTGTTTAAAAACTATTATAAATACTGTTTTTATGAATTAACTTTATAAAAATGATAACGATAATTAATGATATAAGAAACGTGAAATCAAATAAAAATCAAAATATAAACAATAAATTTTTATATGATAAAATTTGATCACATCAAATCGAGAAATCCGTGCGAGGTTTGGAGGTCTGGTGGTGGTGGTCGGTGAGTGACTCTACCGGCAACGGGGTACAGAGAAATCCACAGGTGCTCTGAGACCGCGGTGGCCCTTACTCTCTCCCTTCCTTTTTCCACCACTTTATCGTCATCGTTCTCTGTGTTTGGCTCTTTCTCCTCCCACCATTATATCAACATCAACATTATGTTGGCTTTGACTTAACTTTTAACTTTACTTTAAACCACCGTCTATACATAAAGATAAAAGGTCCACGTGTTCAATTTTTGACATTTTTTCCCACATTTATTTGCCGTCTCATTTTTAAATTTTGGATGTAACTAACATTTGTCTCATTTCCACCAACTGCTCTTCATATTAACTTGATATGAGTTTTTTTTCATTGGATCTCAAATCTCAAGCTCAACTCATTCGAGTAGTTGGAAGCCTCTAAAGTTTTTTAATTAATTTTTTTTGTGTATCTACTTAGTTTTGTTTTTTTTTGTTAGAAAATTTTCACAGTTTGAGATTTAAAAAATGATAATGGCATATGATGATATTTTTATTGAGATTAACGATTAGTATAATTATATATGATAAATATTTTCGTGCATATTCCATGAAGATTGATGAGTGTTTTCGTGTTTATAAATTGCTCCGTCAATTTTATTCATTTCTTTCAGTTGTGTAATTTATTTTGAAAATACATTTTTTTTTTTTTTTAAGCAGAATGACAGATTTGGACTCTTACCAAGTATTCGGTAGTCTTCAGATAAATTTATACAGATTTTTGTTTTAAGTGCGTGGGTATCTTTGACCAAGTCAATGTCATTCCACATCATACCGGTGTTGAATTTAGGTGTCAATAACCTTTACCAAATGTTCTTGAAATCGTAATTCTCAAATTGACAAATTACATATCTAATAGTTCGGTTTCTTTTTAAAGTTACAATTTAAATTTAAATAATTTTGTTTTTTAAACTGCTCCATCTTGTTCAATTTTTTATTTTGTTTTTTTATTACAAAATTGACATTAAAAACAATTTTATTTTATTTTTAAAAATCTACAAAAAAATATGAAATTATTTATAAAAATTAATCATGATAATTAAAAAATTTTTTATGATCATAATTTTCTAAGCTCGCAATTTTGAACAACTGAAAATTATAATTATAAACAATTGTTTCCTCACAATGTAATTTAAATGTAACAAATAATTTTTCTTATTGATCATCAGTTTCAGGAGTATTGAATATAAATCCAATTATTCAACAAGTGTACATATTAAAAGGTTGAGAAAGGTCAAAGTATGAAAGATAATTATATTAAAATAAAACACTTAGCATACCAGTTACCAATATTTGGTGAATTTAAAGGCAGAAAAGTAACACAAGTTTAAAAGTGTGGTAAAAGAATATAATAACCTGCCGGCGTCTTGGTATTAAGTATCGTGTCTTAACGTGGCCATTTTGGAGATTGTTGAACTCTCTTGGCTGATGACTCTCGCCGCAATTTCCAACCTAACTCAAGGACTTTTTATCCGAAGAATCTATCTTCTGGATCCTGATGCCCACACGTATAATTGCATTGTGGTCATGTAGGTATTTTAATTTGAAAAGAATAAATTTAAAAAAGTTTCACGAACAATCGAAAATAAAATCAAATAACTGTTATGTTTCAACGTATGCATATATAAATAAAAGAAGAATATATATATGGTATACATATTATGAATAATTTCAAATATTAAGTATCTTTTTTCGCTTCTCCAACAGTTTAATAATGGACGATAAGAATTGATTGGAATAACGGACTTTACGGAGAAAACCAACGACGATAAACTTACATCAATACGTCAATCATAATTACCTTTAGGGTAGATATGTACTATTACGAGGCTTTGGGTTTAAGAAAAAAAAATACTATGAAAAAATGAGAAGAGGGAGAAGTTCGGCTGTGTCCGTATTACTCACGGTCGTCCGTGAATATTCTGGTGGTCATTGACCCCTCAAGTTGTTCCTATAATGCCAACCTTATACGACCGTGCTATATAGGTATAAATTAATGCTAACGTACAATTAACTACGGACTAATTGTGCATTTGATCATTATTCATACGTTACTGTCAAACATTCTGCTGTCTCTGCAACTAAACATTTATTCTTATTAAAAATATTTATTTATTTATATATCTATACAAATATATATCTACAAGTATATAAACTTCATCAAAATATTTTTAATCAGTAATTATAAATGAACGATAAAAAATTGATTTTGTAATTTTTAATCAATTGAAATTTAAATGGTAAATGTAAGTAATCATCAATAATTTAATCAAATTAAATGACTTTGTCAAGTGGTTTTAATTGATTAAAGTGATAAGAGTAATCATAATGAACATTAACTATATTAGAAAAGTTATTAGTTAAATTAAGTTAAAAATTTTGTAGCAAAATCGATTTTGGAAGTGCTGAATGTTATGACGTGGCATTTGACGATTGGTAGGATAGATACGGAATTAAAATAACGTATACGTATAGAAATATTATATAGTTTACACTCTCTTCTTCTCTCGTCCTTTTCACTCTTTACATTTCCGTTTGTATTGTTATCGCTTTTCACTATTCATTGCCTACATTTCCTTCTTCTTCCGGGTTCATTTTTTGAGATCTATTATTTTTTTTTATTCTGGAATCTGTTGTTTGACTTTTTTTTTTCACAAAAAATGGAATTTGTAACTAACTTTTTTGACTCATCAATATATTAACAATACTATTCTTATTAATATTTTTTAAGCTATCATGCTCAATGTCGATCGTAAATAAATGAAAAAAAAAAATATTAAGCTAAAAAAAAAGTTTCAGCAGAATATTGGGAGGACTTTAGCTGGCTCAGCGGTTGGGCATCACCTTAGTGGTAATGTAAGAAGTCAAGAACCTCTTCTTCGGGCGAGTCTTGGTCGCATCTCTGGTTGAACGAACTGTGGACCGTGCGCCTTGGCTCTCTACGTTAAACATGCGGCGGCGAGCCGGACAACGGTAAAACTTACCGGTGTGAGTTGTGTTGCTTGCCGGTATCAGACAAGACCGGTAAGAAAGTATTGAAGTAAGAGAAAGAAAATACAAATAAAATGAAGAATAAAAAGAATGAGGAAGAAAGAGAAAGAAAATAAAGAAAAACGAATAATGAAGAAGAGAAAGGGAAGAGAGAATCGATGTAACACTGCCACCTAGCGGTAAAGTATCCCCTCCTAATCGTCAAGCTGCTCTTGAGGTCTTTTTTCAAGGTTTCGCCCTCACTACTGATTTTCTATTTGTTTTGCTCTTTATTTTTTTTTCTTTTTCAAGACGTAATTATTTTCTAGTAAGTAGCTTGGTGAAGACATTTAATGTTACTATTTGAAGCTACAAGTAAAATTATCGATCCACGTATATTATCAAGTAGATTAAATACATGTGCATGGTAAAAAGCATACAAAAATTTTTAGTTTTTTCTTTAATGTACTGTTAACAAAACTTAAAAGAGGAGGTTAAAGTTTAGAAGAAATTTTGATTACCACAGTATAATTTTTACGTATAAAAAAAAATAATTAAAGGTTATCGATTACTTTCAAGTGCAGTGTAATTTTTGTAGAGTAATTTAATAATTCTTTGAAAGGTACAATTTGTTGTTTTAAGTCGTACACATATTATAGATACGACAAAACAAATTGAATTATATTCTTCAAATATTTCAATGGTTGAAGCCGAAAAAATTACAATTTTTTCACTATATTTTTTAACTTCCCGTTAAAAAAATCAATGATTTTCAAAAATTGGGAAGTTATTAGTCTTGACCCAACTTCGGAAAATCGAGTTCTCTTCAGATCTCTACGTTTTGAGGTCCTAGGAAGCAGTAGTACTATTTCTGTGGTAGATTCTATAAGAATTTGAATTAGTTCTGCGCAGTAGATTTTTAGATATCTCAAAAATTAAATTTTAAAAAAATTTTTCTTTTGGGACAACTTTAAAATTAAAGTATCGATCAATTCCAAAATCTCATTAGCTATTGTCTAATTTATTTTTTTTCTATTTTTATTCAAATAGCATTAAAAAAAATCTTGAAAAATAATAATTGTTAAAATCGGCTATGTGCAACCTTAGCCACTGTAAAGACGAACAAAACGAAAAAACTTGTGAAAATCGGTTTATATTATATTTATTCGAGTAGTTAATGCGGCCAGTTTGAAAAAAGTTGTTTTGAGAAAAACGAGTTTAAAATTTTTAGATTTAACTTTACGTTAAATTATCTATAAATTCGTGTGTCTCATTAAATATTTAGACTTTAATTGAACTATCGAGTCCAGAGCCATATGAGAATTCTTCCTCTTTATGAGCGAGTCCCCTCTTTTTCTCGCGTCGCACGTAGCAGAGCGTTTTTTTCAAAATTTTTCATTGTCTAGGAAAGAAATTATATAAAGCTGCAATCGTAGAGACCGGCTGTTATCTCCAGTGGTGTCCTTAACTTTTTTAATTTTTTTATTGAGTGTTTAAAATATATCTTTCAGCGGATTCGACAATTTCATCAGAGCGCTCTGCGAAACCGGTCGGTTTACCTGTTTTCACTAAAGTGACTGTAAATCCAAATGTTTTCAAAATTTTGATCCAAAATTTTATAGACATATTTTTGAATGTATAAACTTTGATTTGAAGAAAAAAAAAATTTTTTTTTTTCGATTTGTCACAGTGCACGAAGAAAAAAATAGTACTACTCAAACCATCTACTTAAACTTATTTGTTTTTCAAAAATTATATACAATTTGGTGGGAAATTGTCCACTTAATAAGAAAGTTATCAAATTTTCTCGCAAGCAGTTGAAAATCCAATTTTATTTCAACACTTCTTTAATGTCCAATGGTACTGTTAATTAACCTGTTGGAGAAAACGTAATAATATTAAGCAATACCTCTACCCTCCATAATTTGTGCTTAAAAGACTACATCTAATACTGTCAAGCACACCAAAATCAAACAAAACATTCAAATAATTTGCCATTTGAAAATTTCAGAAAAATTTTGTTCCGAAACAATTTTTAACGAATTGGAAAGTTTTCGAGCGTTTTAAAGCTCGAAAAAAATAGGAAGTTTCAGATATTACCTCCAGGATCAACTGCTCTTCAGATATTTTTTTTCTGTATATACTTTAGGAAAAACCAAGATTATGTAGCCAGAGTACAACATCATCATTTATTCTTTCGTTTGTTCTAATTATTCACTAATCCTCGAATGACAAAATCTAATTTAATAGTGTTTATAATAGTAAATAAACATCAATGTAGCTGCTCATAAAATATTTAAGTATTTAAGCATGTAAGAGGAATAAAATTGAGAATTGCTTAATTAAGAAGCATTACTAGTGTGAAATTTATTTAAAGAAAATTATTGAAGAGACTCTTTCAAAATTTGAAGGCCATAATTGTGCATATTTAAAAAAAGCAATCAAAAAAATGGTCGAATCTGCAGCCCTAGTAGAAATGATCAATTTTTCACTCGATTAAATCTAGTAGTATCTGGCTAGCGATCATATCTAGTAACTGGCTAGCAATCAAATCCAGTAACTGGCTAGCGAAACTAGGTAAAAATTAGAAATTGCGCCACCTACAACTAAATCGTAAACATTGGTCACACCGATGTTCTACTTATACTAGGGCACTAGTGTTTTTTTTCCGTGGGGGTGTGTGTATGTTTATTCTTTCACTTTAACCTGTAAGTTGAAGTTTCTTTAGTAAATATGAAAAAACAGTGTAAATAATTAAAAACAATTGTGTATTTCAATATAAAAATAATCTGTTATATATTTAAAAAAATAGATAAAATAAAAAAAATCGACATAATAACCGAATTACGGCTATGGGCAACAATCAAAACAAATACTCCAGACTGTCATCGAGATAAATTATTAAAAATTTTATAATCATTTCGTTTATTAATTACCACTATTTTTATTATTATTAGTATAATTTTGAATTGTAACAAACTTATCCACATTTAATTTTAAATAACCTCAAATCCTACAAGTGTCGCCATGTTTTATTTAATGTCTAGTTAAACTAGCCAGTTACTGGCCAGATACTTGATTGCATTTCTACTAGGGAGGCCACCCCTGAAACATCTTCGAGCTCGAAAGATTGTAGTCATAGTGTTAACGGAACGCTTTTTTGCAAATTTAGAATTGTGAAATCTTGCAATAAAATTAACCGATTTCGATGTAGTTTGCGGCATTTGATGGATTTTAAATACAAAAAAATCTCCATATTTAAAACCGATCCGACAAAAAATTAAGAGGCTATTGAAAAAGAAGTACTTCATAATTTTTCGTAAATAATTTATGATGCCGTTTGCGGTAATCTATGTTATTTTTTGAGATTATGACCTCATTAGATTTTGGAATTAATCAGTACAAAATTATCAGTATAAAATTATCAGTACAAAATTATTTAAAAAAAAAAACATTTGATTGTTTTATTTTTGGCCCCGTAGCTGTTCAAAAGTTATAAGAAATTTACACATAAATACTTACACACTTAAACACAGACACCATCGTGAAGGCGTTCAGAATAACATTCTAGGACCCAAAACGTGGAGATCTGATGAGAACTTCCCAATTTTTTTAAATCATTGACTTTCATAGCGGGAAGTTAAAAATTCTTGAGTAAACTTTTTTTTATTTTTCGCCAAAAAAAAATTTGTCTTGACTCAAGTAACTACAATATTTTAGGTAAATATTTTATACATTTGAAATAAGAGAAATTATTTTAAATTACGATAAAAATGTATTTTCCGGGATGAATTTCGTTTATTTCATTCAAAATTCAAATCACTTTAGTTCAGGAAGTTGATGCCTCTATTCAAGATTATAATGATCAAAGTCAAGCTTAGCGCGTATCTTGAGACATAATTCAGTTGTCCCAAGAAAATTTTTTTGCGTGAAGGAAATAATGTGAAAATTATGCGAAAGAAATTTTATAAATGATATTTAGTGACGATTGCTATCTTATTATACTACTGATAATAAAAAACGAAAACATCAATAATGAGTATAAAAATTTTGTATTTTATACTCATTATTTATAGGAATATCTCATATTTACATTAGTCTTGTGACACTAAAAATTATTTCCACAATCATTTTCCCCACTTGATACTAGTGATATTCCCCACCTTCTTGTTTGTATAGCTCCCTAGTTATGATATTTTCATTTTTATTTTCATAGTATGTGTTATGTTGAAGTTTGTCATAAATCTTTATCTATTAGGCCAAGAATTTATTTGAACAAGAGAGATTCTAATGTATTCGAAAATTCTTTTTAAAATACTAAGAAATAAAACCCACTAAGCCTTTTACGTATCAATATTTATAAAACAGAAGTTAAAAAATTAAAGAATACACTCAGTAATTAATCGATACGATATAAAAATTTGAGTTTCTATTAGTCGTATTAATAGTTGAACAATTTTTACTAACTAATAAAATATATTTCCGGTGAAATTATTGACCAATGTTACGATGTAAATATATAATAATATTGATTTAGTATTCACTATTGATTTCAGAATAATCAGCACCACTATTGTAGTTAGATAACAGACGGTTGTCAATATTATTCAATTATAACTCTACATTTAGCGATAGCAGCTCGCACATTCATGTATATCAACAGTCACTCATAATATGAATCTTGTTAAATCAAGTTTTGTTTCTACTTATTATATAGCTCTAAGATATTCAAGTTTATGCAGCTGATCATAAAAATCAGATTATAAATAACTGTAAGTTAACAATAGTAACATACTATTTTTACTACGAAGAAATTCAAAACTAATCTGAATGATTTTTTTTATAAGCTACATGATTTCACTAGATAATAATTTTTCTTGTTATTTAAAAATAAAGAATACAATAAAATTTATTTGTTATTGAATAGTTCGTTTTGAAACCAATAATAGTAAATATTCATACAATTTATGAAATGAATAAAAATTTACATTACATGTGTAAACTGTTAATGTAAAAGATAACAATCGAACACACTTATATATAGGCGACAAATGAAGTCGATTTAACTACTATAAAAATTTCCACTAAATCAGAATCCACCATATTGACATTCCGTTTTAACCTTTTATTTTTCATTATTTAAATTTTTATTATTTTGTTATATCATCAAATTAATTATAATAAAAACATATTTCTACACTGAATTCATACTAAAATGAACCAACATCAAATTTTCAACGATAAGAGCAAATATATTTTCAGTCAAAATATACATGTATGTATCAATATATACATTGAGATCTTCTATAATCTTAAAGAAATTTTTTTTCGATACACAATACCTAAATTAAGTATACGTCATATTAATTATTTTACAAACTTTTTTATTTATAGTGTGTGTATTGTTAACTAATTTTGTTTAATGCTTTTCATTTTATTTTTAACTTTAATTACCTTAAAATTTAATAACACTGTCCAATTCGATTTTATTTTTTTTATCGTACGTAATACCAGTCTTGTCAGAGGAAGAAATTTTTTGAAGAAAAATTTTGAATTATACTCTTTCTCTAATGCATCTACAATACCTAATACCACATTATTAGGATTTCTTACAGCCCTTATCCCTCCATAAATAATTAAATAAGCCTGGTATATCATTTACCATATCAAGTGTCGCAACAAATCATTTTAGAACAAAAAATATATTTCTTTACCACTGGAAATTAGAGGGTAGATACTATAATCTATATATTTTTTATAAAATATCAACTTGATGAATAGACATTGATTAATAAGTTTAAATGTTTGAACATGATCTACCATGGGGTTTTTTTTATTACCTCTTTTTTTAACGCAAATTCTTGCATGTAATTGGCACTTACCGCTTTTGTATAGCGGTATACGGTATATACATATATGTTAGAGTAAATCGTAGCTATACACCCATAGTGTGCAATGCTTGTGAGTCTTGTGAGTACACAGCGTCACACGCGACATTATATTGTGCCGTTTCTCGTAGAGGGCATAGAGGCCACAAGGGGCAAACTGTCGAGACTTACAAGTCTTCACTGAATCATCGTGCAATCGATACTATATTGCTTTCTTTCTTTCAACGTTGTTTTATTTTTCATCTCTCGTCTCCCTTCTTGCCTTCCTCTTGCTTAATCTGAAGTTTAAACTCTTTACTTGTTCGCCTTGGTGGAACGAACGTGCAATGAGATACATTATCTCTCCTTTCGCATTAATGTTGCTATATGTTTTATGGAATCGAACAGAGTTGAAATTTACTCTCGCGGTACAATCGTTATCCAGAGGCAAAGCAATCGATTCCGGTAAATTGTAGGCACGTGCTTTGCTTCGTACTCTCTGTATTTTATACTACTACTAATACTACTTTGGCTAGTATAAACCTCCATCTAATATAAAGGATACAACTAGAGTGTAAGAGAGATAAACTTCTTCAGTGGTAGGTCTTTATATACGACTCTCAGCTTCAACTACAATAGAATACCGTTTCCATATGGAGCGATAAACGGGAATCAAATACAAAGTTACGTATTCCATCATACAATGAGAAGCTCAAACCTTTACAGTGACAAACTCTCTACGGATAGGATTTCAAAAATCATCATATTAAATTACTTTGAATATTATTAAACTTTTGAAATGCAAGTATTAGAATCGAAAAAAAAATCAAAGAAAAAATTTATTTAAGAGTTGAACAAAATATCTTTATCTACATTGCCGACAGTTGATATTAAATATAACTTATATAATTTTGTTTTTTCTACCGTGGCGCTGCTTAAACGTGTAAATAAACAATATTACATCGAAGAAAAAGAAATAAATACTTAAAAACAATTCCCATCATTTTTTTTTCCTTACAGTCATGAATTAAGATAATCCATGCTACTTTTGCTGTACTTATACGGTAAGAGGAAACTTCAAAATTAAATTTTTAAAACCACAAACCGTGTCAAAAACGGTATATTTGTTTGAAAGATATCGCAGTTCAAAATTTTCAAAAAACTATGTTTCCAAAAGCTACTGGATTTTCGAGCTTATCGAGCTCGAAAATGTCTATAATTTTTTTTTTCTAAAACGTCAAAACCGTAGAATATTTTTTAAGCGTTTTAAGCTCGAATATATAACAAGAATTTTCAGAGGTAGCGTGTAAAGTTAACCGTTTTTTAGATTTTTTTTTTATTTTCGAATTTCATTTGTTTACCTTTTTAAATGTGTTCATATTATTACATTTTGAAATATATTCTAAACAACTACGTAATGATAAACTTATAATTAATTGTCTCTTATTAGACTATAACTTGTGTTAAATATTTTTTATTTCATTTTTAGCTAGTATAAATATTTGACACTTCACTTGATTAATATAACGTCTTCATATTTATTACCCGTAAAAAAAACTTTCTGATATGGCCTGATCTGGTCATATACAACCATATGAAGTGATAACCGAAATTGGTAGAGTAGTTTATTAATCTATAAACCAACGTCAGATAAGCTTTTTTTGGAGAACAAAAAGAATGATTTTTATTATTGAACTTAATTCCTCACACCTAACTCTATTGTAAAGATACCATTCAGTGATCATGCGCTCTCCGTTGTGAAATATGGTCAAAAAATTGTATGGGCATATATGATCATACTAGTCCATATCAATCCATAAAAAGTCACACATGTCCTGATGTCAGGCTATTTATGGGGTCATTATAGAACACAACAAAAATTAAATGTAGACATATCAGATAATTTTTTTCCAGATAAGAAAATTATTTGAATGAAAAACGGATTATGATTTATATATTAAATTTTTGAAACTTGACAAATACATTTAATTTAATTCCGTAATGTTCCAGATATTTTAATTGCAAATTTCTTAAAATGGCTAAAATTAATTCGTTTATAACTATGCGTTTTTTGCATTCAAATGATATAAGAATTATAATAAATTTTTCTAGGTTGGCTCGTTAGCCGAGTGGTCGAAGCATTAGGGCTGCCCGAAAAACGAGTTGACAGGCCACGGTTCGAATTCTGAGACGCCGTTTTTTCGGCAATCTCAGCGCTTCGACCGGTAGCCGGCTGTACCTTGACCAGGTTTTCTGTGGTTTTCCTGATCACTGTGCTAGAGTGGGGATTGGTAATTGCAGGTACAGTAAAATCTAAGTCGGCCACAGCCGCAAAGCGATCTACTACGTGCGACTATAATAGATAAAAATATTGGGACGTAAGAAAAGGTTGAGATCAGACAAGGAAAAAAAGTAATAAAACAGGAGCAGAGAGGATAGTCACACGCAAAAAGAAAGTATGACCTTCTAGGTCCTTGTCTAGCACAATAAGTGATACAAGTAAAATCCAATTATTCAATAACTTTTTCTATTATTTACAACTACGTATATGTATATTGTAAAAGTTGCTAAAAATATTTTAAACGTGGTGTATCGAACGGCAGAGAAGAGATCAGAAAGATCAAAGGGACAAGGTAGAAGTACATTGCCGTAGGCTACTAACGGAACATTCTCGTGGTGTAACGTACTATCTACCTTTGTAAGCATGAGTCACCATTGCACATCAATCTACTCAGCTATATCATTTAATTTAATATAATAATTTTTTTAATGTCGTACTTTGAAGCGTTAAATTATGTACTTCATCAAGAAGTATAACAAAATATGGATTTTTCTTTCAAATATTTGTTTTAATGTAAGAAAATAGGTATATTGTCGTTAATGTTTGTTTAAGCTGTTAAACCGAGACTGATCTTTTTGATAGTTTAAGAATAATTAAAGGAAATTGTAAATTATGTATATACATTTGTATTCTGTTAAAATAAAATTTTACAATGTCAATTAAACCATATTCAGCACCATTATTAAAAATAGAATTTCTAATAATATAAATAAAAATTGGTCTCCGTACACTAACTACCTGTTACTGTATAAATAATGAACCTTAATGTTTTCTGCATTTTTTTATATAAATCTATGTAGAAAAAAAGCTCAATCTTTATCGTTGAGTTTTTTTCAGATTTGATTCAAGGTATAAAAATAAACAACCGATGACCAAAGAGATCCAAGTTCAAGACCCAATCACGCGAAAAACTTTTTCATTAGATAATTTCATCTCAATGCTATTTAAAATCACCATTTAATTCTGAGATTATAATGAATATCTGATGCCGTATCATTCTTAATTTTTTTGAAAATTAGTTTTTTCTTTCAAAATTTACATTGGTATCTGATTGGGGCTTTGAGCCAATAAAAAATTTTAATCCTATAACAAATCATGAATAAAAGTAAAAAAGTCAAATAATTAATTCATGTGTAACCTGTTTGTACGTTCGTATGGAAAATCTGGTTGGATCATGCATGTTATATAGATTGAATATCATACGTAACGGTACAGTAAATTTAAAAAGTTTATCTTAAAAAACTAATAAAAAATACGCTTTATGAACAAGCCAAACTAAAAAGAGGAAAAAATTTTGATTGATTTTCAATGCTTAAAGTAATTTAAGAGTGATTAAAAAAAATTATTTTATTTTTAACTTTCTAAAAAAAGTTTGATGTATTTGATATTGATTATTGTGAATATTATTTGATAGATGTTTGTAAGACGACACGAAAAAAAATATCGCGATGGTAGCTACACGAAAAAAAGAAAAAAGGAAAAACTACATTCTAATTAGTAATAAGTGTCGCTTCAAATTTAAGGTTACGTGACCGGAGATCCGAAGACAATTGATCCGCGGCTATAAGTCCGTGACATTAGATCCTCATGGCGTTAAATCGCGGGTAATCGTGTTGCGCCCTTTTAACATGGTTTTTGCGTGTGTTTATTCGAAATTAGACCAACACAAATGCGGATAATCGTGTTGCGCCCTTTTAACATGTTTTTTGTGTGTGTTTATATCCTCGGAGCAATTGTCGTCGGATCTATAGTCGCAGATCAATTCTTCGGATCTTCGGTCGCGTCACCCAAATGTAAAACTGAAAAAATTGCAGTTCAACATAACAGTTTTAAAATTTAAACATTGAATGTTAATTTTCACACAGCTTTAAATAAAATATTTGCATTTTACAATGTAATTCTTCGAAAATTACAGATAACTGTAGATTCTCTACTTTTTCATATGAAAGCGCCACATTACATTTAACATAATGTAATTTTTCCCTTTTTCTTTTTTCCGTGTATTAAGTAGATCGTTAACGTAGTATCGTGTTGATTATAATACAACTTCATTATTTTTACGAAACTTTGAATCCTGATTACCACAATTTAAGTGTATTTTTAATTTATCAATACGTATAGTAATCGTAAGGAAATTTTTACTCACTACCGCGAAAAATATCATGATTATCGCAACCACGTCCCCAGCGCCATTACTCATAACCAAGTTCTTAAGTTACTCGTGAATGTTTATTGTGACAAAATTGATGAAACAATTTTTATTTATTCTTTTAATTTATATTAACAGCATAATAATATTGATAATGACACTTTGAGGCTAAATATTTATCAGTATAAATTATAAATGTGGAATTAATCCTTTGTAGAATCGCGATATGTAATATGGAAACACCATCGTGACCATAGTGATACAAGCGTACGATATCCGGATTCATGTAAATCGTGATCATTTTGATATAGTGTGTTGAGCATATACTAGACATATAGAGTATAGTCACTTGAGTATCGTGATAATCACGATACTGTTTAGTGATAAGCGCAATATTTTTTTCTTCGGGTAGTCATCACGAAAATATTTATAATTACTATTTTTTAATGATTGATTAAAAAAATTTTGACGAAAAAAGGGTGTCAAACAACTTTAATTTTGGGGATCCGAGTGGTCATAAAATTTTTTTAATACCTTATATAATTGAAAAAAGGGCAATATTTGCTGCCATTCTACCGATGGTGTATGTTTATTAATTGTAAAATTAGCAATTTTTTTTATTCTGATTATGATATTAGGATATATTCATAAAATACTATATTGCCATCCGTCTTATAGATGTATGCGAATTTTCAAATTAATAAGATGTCTTCAAGTTGATTAAAATTACGTAAAAGATTCTGTTACATAGATAGATAGATAAAAATCAAACAAATATAACAAATCTGAAAAATCTTTTTCGAGCTTGAAAATTCAAAAGTTATATAAAAACAACAATTCTTTAGAAATTTTTAAATCACTGTAACTTTTAAACGTCTTATTTGATTTTGATTTACTTAACGTCATTCGGCACAGTTTTTCAAGTACTAGAATTGTTTGTGGTCTTAAGACGATAGATCAAAAAATTTAAAAGTTATATCAAACAATGATAATTTGGAAATTTTTAATGGCTATAACTTTCGAATACGTCATTCGATTTTGATTTACTTGGCGGCATTCAACGCAGTTTTTTAAGTCAAAAAAAGTGTGTCTGAATACTGGAGTTGATTAGTCAATTATTTTAAAGGTTATTTCAAAAGAACTTAAAAACAAATTTTTTTTTAGTTTTTATTTTTTGAATATCTTTGAAACAGCTCAACAAATTGACATAAAAATCTAATCAGCTCGAACTCTCGATGAACACTTTCGAACGCCGTATCGTTCATTTTGATCGGTTGATTCGTTCTCAAAGAACAAAATTTTATTTACTTACAAACACACACTCACATGGCCGGAAGTCCAGCCGGAAACAGTCTCAATAGTGTCCTAGGACCTCAAAACGAAGAGATCTGATAAAAACTCGCATTTTCAAAATCGGACCATAATCTATAACTTTACTAAAATTTTCTACATATGAAAATAATTAATCTTCATAGCGGAAAGTTAAAAAAAAAAATCAATGAAAATAGTGTTAATAATAATAAAATGCAGTTTGATTGGTCACGTTTTGTAACATTGTTACTCTGTTGCCGAACCGAAGAATCATTGGTATTTTCTCCTTATTCCTCAACCCTTTGTTCGTCGCGATATGAGCGAATCGCCGCCTAACAATACTCAACCTATACAGACTCGCTATAGTGCGAGCGAGAAACTAAAAAAGACGCGACCAACGGAGGGTTAATCCTGAACTTCTTATTCCAAACACAGAACATTAGTTTATAAAAAAACAACGTCATTGACGATCTTTAACTAACATCTACAAGAAGAAAATTAAATAATTACAATTGTTATGGTATTTTTTTAAAAGAGTTATTAGTAATTCAAATGTTATTGATTAAAATCTTACTATGGTAATAGTTTTCATCATGATAGTAATAGTTACCATCTTGTGTAGTCAAAAAACTATAAATCTAAGGATGGTACCTATTACTATTATCGTGATGGTACCTTATTAATATTTTAGTCAATAAAATTCCGATACTATAGTAACTATTAACAAACAGCGATAATAATTATAATTTATAATCAATTAATTTTCTTCATGTATTGCAAATATCAATCACCATAAAAATTGTCCGTAAAATATGAAGTTCTATAGATAAAAAATATTGATTAATGTTTTTAATTATTCGAGGATTTTTGTTTTCTAACTATTTATATATTAAAATTATTGTGGAAACGTCTTCTATAGACTTGAATTAAAATTATTGAGTGAAATAAAATTAATGCTTTTTAATTTTATTGTGAATTCTTCAACAATTTTGACTGAAACGAAGCTGAAATTTTTAAAATGGAAAAAGAATTCTCGGCAAGATGACCAGCCCATCACTACTTTTTCATAAAATTACGAAATAGGAGGGATTTAATTTTAGAGAATAGAATTTGGTTGAAGAGAATTTATTCTATAAATTTTTTCTCAATAACATTTATAACTTGCATTTACTCATGGTACGGAAATTGCCATTGATTCTTATGTAGGTATTTATTATTGTTGATTGTTTATTTTGTAGTACAATCTTGTTGAACAAGGTTGTACCATCTGTAAGTTAATCTCAGAACCTTACTAACAGTTTTAGGGTATTCAAGAGCTCTATCGCTCCGTTTGATAACTTTCTTTTGGAATAATCATTTCAATACAACCCTCATGACCAGTTGATGTCAAGGTGTTATCGACGCGCAAAATACAACAATATACCTTGGATAGCTTCCCTTTCTATTTAAGAACATGCAGTTCAGTACCAGTACTGTTAGTAAAGTTATCGTAGAGTTTACGTAAAATCTTTCTGAATCAAAGTTGTATACAATTTGATGGAAATCTACGACCGGGATTGGAATGAAAGTTAACATCAAGCTTGTAGTCAACTCTTGCACTACAACTTTACTGAAAGAACTCGGATGTTAAGTATTGACATCAACTTGCAGAGCTTACTGTCAACTTAACTCAAACTTGCTTTATCAACTCTTTACGGTCAGTTGGTTGTCGACTCCGGACGCAGATCGACGGCAAGTTAGCACGGTTATCAGGGTGTGTATCAACCTGGATATCTGGGTACACCAGAGAGGCAGCAATAGGAGAAACGCAACGATTACCTCGCTACGACACTTGATAGAGATGACAATGATTATTGTTGTTTTGTGTACCATTGAAAGATGAGTAATGTAGACGACCAAACAGTGATGAGTGATGACAATTAGAATATATATTGACCGAAAAGTTTAGGATTTTCAGATTTTGTTGAGTTGTCCTCAACGTACACTTATGTAAACAAGGATCGAATTTAATTGCTTCAAAGACAAGGATGTTGATGTGACAAAAATATTTGGATATAAAACTTTGCAGTAAACTGAAGTTAGAATGGTTTTAACCATATTAAATTAAAAATTTTTATTAAAAAATCATAGTGACAAAAATGTATTATAGTGCTATAATGAACTTATTAATTGATCTGTCACTTATGCCCCAATTTCTTAACAAATTAAACATTTCTTCATTGTCCATTTAAATTGTAATTTTAATTAAACTTGAATAACTATCCATACAGTAAATTATAATTTGATCACTTCCTTTTACTTCTTAAATAAATAAAATAACTTGGTAACCAAGAATATTAAATGTTAATAAAACCTGATTTAATATTTTGCTCAACACATGTCATTTGTTTCAACGGCAACTTCATTTTACTTGCCACAACAAATATCATTTCGTTGCGTTGACCAAGATGGATTTGTTATCTCAACAAATAACTGCGTAATCCTGACTTTTGTTACAATAGCAAATTTTTTTTTTCAGTGTGACTCGCTTTCAACGATGTGAATTTCTATTCATTATAAATGTATACGATATGAAAACTAAACAATCGTTTTGGTTGCGGATTGAATTGCATAATGAAATGTCTAAATTAAGTGATAACCATGTTTTTCCATTTGTTTTCTCTTAGTTGTAAAATTTCCAATAAATGAATTACTCATTTGTAATAAGTAAAAACAATATCTTTAATCTAAAACAACAAATAAATGAAAAATAAAGGGCTTTAAAGATCATAATAACGATGTCAAAGCGAATGAAAGCTCTAATGCCTCGAAAAAAATATTACTGAAAAATATTTCAGTTCTTATATCATGAAAGCAGTTTAATTGAAAAATATTAGAGAAAAATATTTTTTTATGGTATAAATATATCACAAAATGTGGTTTTAAGTAATTGTTAAGTAAGTTCGATCATTATTACTGTAAATAGCTTTCTGTGCAGTATCCCTGATTAAAAAAAAGTATTGAAAAATATTGAAAAAGTGTTGAATTACACAAACTGTATATCTGTATATACATACAATATAGATATACAGTTGCATAGGTTCAATACTTTTTTTTAATCAGGGATATTTTCGTATTTGTATAATAGTAACACAAAGTGGATACTTTTGTTGAATTTAAGTGTGAATGTTACTATTGGCTTTACGGCAAGGATGCTTAAGTCATACAGAGTCAATATTAATTCAATATCAATATTATACACTGTAAAAAATTTTTGACGTGAATGCAGAGTGGATGATTTTCAATTGTAAGTAACTCCGAGATTTGTGCAGATATTTCATACGCACGGGCACGGATACAGTGTATGATAGACCCGTGCCCCGCGCCTCATTGGACGTATTTTCACACTCAAAAAAATAATTTGGCACATAAAACTTGTTTCAGTTAAATAAAAATTCATTATAGTATAAGAACTCCGGACTTGGATGTTTTCCAGATTTAAATCCAAATTCACTCCGGAATTACTCCGAAATCACTCCCGATTTTTTACAGTGTAACTGTTGGATATTTGGCAATGCCTACGCTGTCGTAAGTGTGCACTGTGCGCATGCTTGCACTCTACTAGTCGTCTAGCATATATAGTACAGTTTATCAAGGGCCTTACTTGCTATTGCCACGTGCACGTCGAATTGTCAGTTACTCACTTAATATTAATTGTACTGCTATTATAAATAAACTTAATCCAAACACGAATAATTAATCCACTTATTTACAATAGGTTATGGGCCCAGAACGTTCTGGAAGCTGTGAGATTAATTTTGTGTGAAGTTAAAAAGTGTATTACGTCGTTGATTATAAAAATCAGTTTTGTGCGTCGTGTAGCGCGATATAGCTATGGCAAATACGAACAGTAATATACAGGCGTTATCGAAGGACAATTACGATACGTGGAGGATTCAAATAGAAGCCTTGTTAATTCAGAAGAAATTATGGCAGTACGCAAATGGAAGTGTTGTGAAAACAGATGAAGTGAGTGGTAATGAAAATGAAGTCGCAAAGTGGATTGAAGCAGATCAATCGGCCAGAGCAAGTATTATTTTAGCAATGGCACCGTCGGAATTAAAAACTATTAAAAATTGTAAAACGGCGAATGAACTGTGGCAAAAGCTGGAGCAGATCGTGTGGCTTAATGTATATAGAATAAGTGAAAGGAAATTTAGTATAGACCGGATAGCTCAAATGGTAGAGTAGCCGACATGTCTTCGGAAGGTTCTGGGTTCGAATCCCAGTCCGAGCTATCTAATAATTTTTTCTCGCATATTCTATAAACTCACATTAAGATGATCCTCTCCACAATCCTTTCTCAATCCTTTCCTACCAATTATCCTGTTACGTGAACGTTGGAACGCTTCACGTAATAATTATCCGTAACTCCTATTCTTTCCCGCTTCACAGCATTATTTATATTTGTTAAATAATTAAGCCTACGCATCAAAAGGCCCGGCGAGGAAGGCGACGCTCTTAAAGTCGCTATTCATGCGGAAATTAAACGAAGGAGGAGATGTACAACAGTACCTAGACGACTTCTTCGACGTCGTGGATAAATTAGCTGCCATGGACATCGAAATCAACGAAGAATTGTTAACAACGATGATGTTACATGGACTACCGCCAAGTTTCGAGAATTTCCGATGCGTCATCGAAAGTCGAGACACATTACCAAAGCCGGAGGATTTAAAGATTAAGATTCTTAATGAAAGTTTAGCCAGAGCTAATGACTCACAAGAAGTTGACGACAAAGCATTTGCAGCGAGCTCAAGGTCGCATGCGAACACACAACGCACGAGTGATAGTAAATATAAAAATCACGGAAAATGTTACAAGTGTGGTAAATTCGGCCATTTTGCTAAAAATTGCCGTACAAAGAGCGGCGGAAGGTCATTACGAGCGTCAGTGAGCACAACCGAGGATTTTTATGTACAAGCACAAACCAGAGAGGAGGCTAACAAAGTTCAAGGTCAACCTAAATTGAAGTGGTGCCTGGACAGCGGGTGTACAACGCATATGTGTGGTGACGAGAATTTACTAATAGGTAAAACGGCATGCGATTCAATATTGAAGTTAGCGACGGACGCTTCAACAACAGCAAATATTAAAGGCGTGGCTAAAATAGCCATTAGTGGTGGAATGCGTGAGTCAGCAAATTTTCACGATACACTATATGTGCCTAGTCTACGAACAAACTTAGTGTCGGTATCAAAAATCACAGATAAAGGTAATAAAGTCATTTTTGACGACAAAACGGCGACGATAAAAGATTCCAAAGGTAAAACGATCCTAGTTGCGGATCGAATTGGAGATCTCTACTTTATTCGAGAAAGTACAAGCGAGCAAGCCCAAGTCGTTATCCGAACAGGTAAAGAGACCTCAGTAAGACCATCGAAGTCCGACGAAGCAGCTGAGAGTCCACTGAATCTCTGGCACAGGAGATTGGGTCATATAGACCAAAACGGAGTAAGAAAATTGTTCGAAGAGCAACTAGCGACCGGAATTCATTTATCACGAAAAGGAAGAATCGACGTATGCGACGTTTGCTGCCGCGGGAAGCTGTCAGCCAGACCATACACGGAGAGAGTCGACAGGAGCAAATCGGCGTTAGAAATTGTACATTCAGATGTCTGCGGGCCCATGAGGGTGAATTCAAACGGAGGAGCCAGATACATGGTGACGTTTATCGACGACCACAGCACGTGGTGCGAGGTCTACTTCCTAAAAACAAAAGGTGAGGTATTAGATAAATTTAAAGAATATAAAAATATAGTTGAAACTTTTACTGGCCGAAGGATAAAATTTTTACAGACAGACAATGGTCGTGAATACTGTAATAACGAGTTCAATGAATATTTGAAACGCGAAGGGATCCAGAGAAGATTGTCAGCGCCGTATACGCCCCAGCAAAATGGAGTAGCGGAGAGAAAAAATAGAACGCTACTGGACACAGCCAGGTGCATGTTAATTGAGGCAGGACTACCTTAATCATATAGGGCAGAAACGGTGGCTACAGCCAATTATTTAAGAAATCGCTGCCCAAGTAGGTGTATCGGCGGAAATACACCATACGAAGTTTGGTATGGCAAAAGACCAGACTTAAGACACCTGAGAGTATTCGACGCGAGGGCATACGTTCTAGACAAGAGCGTGGGACGCGGCAAATTGGACCCAAAAGCCAGCGTAGGGCGTTTGGTCGGCTACGACCAACAATCGAAGGCGTACAGGGTACGTCTGGACAGCGGAAAGGTGTCGATAACCCGCGACGTGCGTTTCGACGAAAATTTAAAGCCAGCGAAGGACTACGTGGACCCACTGAAAGGACCAGAGAAGGACCAAGTTCCTGAAAAACCACATACAAAGGTAACGCAAAAAGCACCTGAGGTCGAGACCTATGTAGAGGTTGATTTGACCCCATTCGGCGAGGAGAAAGACGACGAAGAGGGGGAAATAGAAGAGAAAGCAGATGCGGCGATCATAATACCCAAAAGACCGAGGAAAACCCAGACTAGCAAGATCAGGGAGTCGCGGTAGACCGCAGAAAGTATTCCGGACTGATAGTTCATCCACCGTCGGACCACAAAAACCAAGAGACGATGACATCGAAGACAACGTATTCGATGATGACATTACCCGAGATCAGAAGAGACCACTGGACTCGTTTTTGATACAGGTAGAAAAGAGACCTAGAGGGCCAAAAAGCTCAGACAGCCAGGAGGAGAGCGACGATGAGATGATAAATATCGTCGAGCAGATGGCACTTAATACGGATGTGCAAATAAACGACGCTTTAAACGGAGCAGATGCTGACCAGTGGATGAAAGCCATCACTGAGGAAATTAAATCACATTTAGAGCATGGAACCTGGGAAATCGTGCCCAGACCAGCGGACAAAAACGTCATTGGAACAAGAACAGTGCTGAAAAACAAGCTCGATACGGACGGTAACGTCAAACGAAGAAAAGCACGCATAGTTGCGAGAGGCTTTACGCAACGACCAGGATTTGATTATCACGACACGTTTGCGCCGGTTGCCAGACTAGAATCCGTCAGATTATTGATGGCGATAGCCGTCAAATTGGAAGCAAAAGTCCAACAATGGGACGTAAAAACAGCATACCTAAATAGCGACGTCGAAGAAGAACTATACATGGAATTACCAGAATTCCTAGTTCAAGCCGTGGATGAAATAGTACGCCGTAAAAGACGTGATTCAGAGATGCAAAAAGCAGCATTAAAAATGCAGGAGGCATTGAGGCAAGAAAACCAAGTATGCAGATTAAGAAAAGCGATATACGGACTAAAACAGTCAGGCAAAAGGTGGTATAACCATCTACAAGGCATATTGAAGAAATTGGGATTCCAACCACTAACGTCGGACCCATGCGTTTTCAAGATGATTCATTAAGGAAGCATAGTCATAATCGCCGTTTACGTCGACGACATGCTAGCAATAACTAACAACGACGACTTGTTAAACGTCGTAAAGAATAAATTAAATAAAGAGTTAAAATTAACAGATCTCGGCGAAGCCAGACATTGTCTAGGCATAGAGATAGACCAAAAGGATGGAATAAAGCTGTGTCAGAAAAGATATATCCATGAAATATTATGCAAATTTCAGATGGACAGCTGTAACGCTATAGATACACCAGCAAGCCCAGATGCGAAACTGGAAGGAAATACGAACCCAGGAAAAATGACCAAGAAATATCCTTATCGAGAACTGGTTGGGTCATTGATGTACCTAGCGGTCGGCACAAGACCGGACATCGCACACACTGTAAGTGTGTTGGCTCAGTTCAATGATAAGCCAAGTGATCATCATTGGGGAGCGGCGAAGAAGGTATTAAGATACCTAAAAGGAACTCCAGAATATTCCTTACATTTTCGACGACCAATAGATAAATTGAAAGGCTACGCAGATTCCAACTGGGCTGGTAGCACCACAGATCGACGATCCTACACGGGATACGTATTTTTATTGGGCGGAGCTGCAATCAGCTGGCAGGCCAGAAAGCAAAAGACTGTTGCTTTGTCGACGGCTGAAGCTGAATACATGGCGCTGACTGAAGCGGCCAAGGAGTCCATATTCCTAAACAGATTCCTGGAGGAACTGGGAGCCTGTGGAGCGACGGATGGTACTATCTTCAGTGATAGTAAGAGCGCTATAGCGATAGCAGAGAACCCGACTCAGCACTCAAGGACGAAACATATAGACATTCGTCATCACTTTATCAGGGAAAAGATATTAGACGGTACCCTGCGATTGGAGCATGTACCCAGCGACGAGATGTTAGCCGACATCTTCACTAAGTCATTGAAGGCCATCAAACATTCTCTTAATTGTGAGACCTTGGGACTGATATAAGCCACTTCACGTAGACATTGAGAGGGGGTGTTGGATATTTGGCAATGCCTACGTTGTCGTAAGTGTGCACTGTGCGCATGCTTACACTCTACTAGTCGTCTAGTATATATAGTACAGTCTATCAAGGGCCTTACTTGCTATTGCCACGTGCACGTCAAATTGTCGGTTACTCACTTCCCGGGAAAAAATGTTCAGGACTGATCAGACCTGAAATCCGACCTGATCAGGCCTGTTCAAGTATGATCAGGCCTGAAATTAGGCCTGATCAGACCTGTCCATGTTTGTTCATGCCTGTTCATGTCTGAAGCATTAAATACGCTCAGACCTGATCAGATCTGATCAAGCCTGTCCATGCCTGTTCATGTCTGAAGCATTAAATACGCTCAGGCCTGATCAGACCTGATCAAGCCTGTTCATGCCTGCTTATGTCTGTTCATGTCTGAAGCATTAAATACGCTCAGACCTGATCAGATCTGATCAAGAGTTTGAATGCTCCAAATTACCCAGTGTCTTAAATTTATTAAGATTTTTAAATTCTGGGCAGTTTGAATGCTCCAAATTACCCAGTGTCTTAAATTTATTAAGATTTTTAAATTCTGGGCAGTTTGAATGCTCCAAATTACCCAGTGTCTTAAATTTATTAAGATTTTTAAATTCTGGGCAGTTTGAATGCTCCAAATTACCCAGTGTCTTAAATTTATTAAGATTTTTAAATTCTGGGCAGTTTGAATGCTCCAAATTACCCAGTGTCTTAAATTTATTAAGATTTTTAAATTCTGGGCAGTTTGAATGCTCCAAATTACCCAGTGTCTTAAATTTATTAAGATTTTTAAATTCTGGGCAGTTTGAATGCTCCAAATTACCCAGTGTCTTAAATTTATTAAGATTTTTAAATTCTGGGCAGTTTGAATGCTCCAAATTACCCAGTGTCTTAAATTTATTAAGATTTTTAAATTCTGGGCAGTTTGAATGCTCCAAATTACCCAGTGTCTTAAATTTATTAAGATTTTTAAATTCTGGGCAGTTTGAATGCTCCAAATTACCCAGTGTCTTAAATTTATTAAGATTTTTAAATTCTGGGCAGTTTGAATGCTCCAAATTACCCAGTGTCTTAAATTTATTAAGATTTTTAAATTCTGGGCAGTTTGAATGCTCCAAATTACCCAGTGTCTTAAATTTATTAAGATTTTTAAATTCTGGGCAGTTTGAATGCTCCAAATTACCCAGTGTCTTAAATTTATTAAGATTTTTAAATTCTGGGCAGTTTGAATGCTCCAAATTACCCAGTGTCTTAAATTTATTAAGATTTTTAAATTCTGGGCAGTTTGAATGCTCCAAATTACCCAGTGTCTTAAATTTATTAAGATTTTTAAATTCTGGGCAGTTTGAATGCTCCAAATTACCCAGTGTCTTAAATTTATTAAGATTTTTAAATTCTGGGCAGTTTGAATGCTCCAAATTACCCAGTGTCTTAAATTTATTAAGATTTTTAAATTCTGGGCAGTTTGAATGCTCCAAATTACCCAGTGTCTTAAATTTATTAAGATTTTTAAATTCTGGGCAGTTTGAATGCTCCAAATTACCCAGTGTCTTAAATTTATTAAGATTTTTAAATTCTGGGCAGTTTGAATGCTCCAAATTACCCAGTGTCTTAAATTTATTAAGATTTTTAAATTCTGGGCAGTTTGAATGCTCCAAATTACCCAGTGTCTTAAATTTATTAAGATTTTTAAATTCTGGGCAGTTTGAATGCTCCAAATTACCCAGTGTCTTAAATTTATTAAGATTTTTAAATTCTGGGCAGTTTGAATGCTCCAAATTACCCAGTGTCTTAAATTTATTAAGATTTTTAAATTCTGGGCAGTTTGAATGCTCCAAATTACCCAGTGTCTTAAATTTATTAAGATTTTTAAATTCTGGGCAGTTTGAATGCTCCAAATTACCCAGTGTCTTAAATTTATTAAGATTTTTAAATTCTGGGCAGTTTGAATGCTCCAAATTACCCAGTGTCTTAAATTTATTAAGATTTTTAAATTCTGGGCAGTTTGAATGCTCCAAATTACCCAGTGTCTTAAATTTATTAAGATTTTTAAATTCTGGGCAGTTTGAATGCTCCAAATTACCCAGTGTCTTAAATTTATTAAGATTTTTAAATTCTGGGCAGTTTGAATGCTCCAAATTACCCAGTGTCTTAAATTTATTAAGATTTTTAAATTCTGGGCAGTTTGAATGCTCCAAATTACCCAGTGTCTTAAATTTATTAAGATTTTTAAATTCTGGGCAGTTTGAATGCTCCAAATTACCCAGTGTCTTAAATTTATTAAGATTTTTAAATTCTGGGCAGTTTGAATGCTCCAAATTACCCAGTGTCTTAAATTTATTAAGATTTTTAAATTCTGGGCAGTTTGAATGCTCCAAATTACCCAGTGTCTTAAATTTATTAAGATTTTTAAATTCTGGGCAGTTTGAATGCTCCAAATTACCCAGTGTCTTAAATTTATTAAGATTTTTAAATTCTGGGCAGTTTGAATGCTCCAAATTACCCAGTGTCTTAAATTTATTAAGATTTTTAAATTCTGGGCAGTTTGAATGCTCCAAATTACCCAGTGTCTTAAATTTATTAAGATTTTTAAATTCTGGGCAGTTTGAATGCTCCAAATTACCCAGTGTCTTAAATTTATTAAGATTTTTAAATTCTGGGCAGTTTGAATGCTCCAAATTACCCAGTGTCTTAAATTTATTAAGATTTTTAAATTCTGGGCAGTTTGAATGCTCCAAATTACCCAGTGTCTTAAATTTATTAAGATTTTTAAATTCTGGGCAGTTTGAATGCTCCAAATTACCCAGTGTCTTAAATTTATTAAGATTTTTAAATTCTGGGCAGTTTGAATGCTCCAAATTACCCAGTGTCTTAAATTTATTAAGATTTTTAAATTCTGGGCAGTTTGAATGCTCCAAATTACCCAGTGTCTTAAATTTATTAAGATTTTTAAATTCTGGGCAGTTTGAATGCTCCAAATTACCCAGTGTCTTAAATTTATTAAGATTTTTAAATTCTGGGCAGTTTGAATGCTCCAAATTACCCAGTGTCTTAAATTTATTAAGATTTTTAAATTCTGGGCAGTTTGAATGCTCCAAATTACCCAGTGTCTTAAATTTATTAAGATTTTTAAATTCTGGGCAGTTTGAATGCTCCAAATTACCCAGTGTCTTAAATTTATTAAGATTTTTAAATTCTGGGCAGTTTGAATGCTCCAAATTACCCAGTGTCTTAAATTTATTAAGATTTTTAAATTCTGGGCAGTTTGAATGCTCCAAATTACCCAGTGTCTTAAATTTATTAAGATTTTTAAATTCTGGGCAGTTTGAATGCTCCAAATTACCCAGTGTCTTAAATTTATTAAGATTTTTAAATTCTGGGCAGTTTGAATGCTCCAAATTACCCAGTGTCTTAAATTTATTAAGATTTTTAAATTCTGGGCAGTTTGAATGCTCCAAATTACCCAGTGTCTTAAATTTATTAAGATTTTTAAATTCTGGGCAGTTTGAATGCTCCAAATTACCCAGTGTCTTAAATTTATTAAGATTTTTAAATTCTGGGCAGTTTGAATGCTCCAAATTACCCAGTGTCTTAAATTTATTAAGATTTTTAAATTCTGGGCAGTTTGAATGCTCCAAATTACCCAGTGTCTTAAATTTATTAAGATTTTTAAATTCTGGGCAGTTTGAATGCTCCAAATTACCCAGTGTCTTAAATTTATTAAGATTTTTAAATTCTGGGCAGTTTGAATGCTCCAAATTACCCAGTGTCTTAAATTTATTAAGATTTTTAAATTCTGGGCAGTTTGAATGCTCCAAATTACCCAGTGTCTTAAATTTATTAAGATTTTTAAATTCTGGGCAGTTTGAATGCTCCAAATTACCCAGTGTCTTAAATTTATTAAGATTTTTAAATTCTGGGCAGTTTGAATGCTCCAAATTACCCAGTGTCTTAAATTTATTAAGATTTTTAAATTCTGGGCAGTTTGAATGCTCCAAATTACCCAGTGTCTTAAATTTATTAAGATTTTTAAATTCTGGGCAGTTTGAATGCTCCAAATTACCCAGTGTCTTAAATTTATTAAGATTTTTAAATTCTGGGCAGTTTGAATGCTCCAAATTACCCAGTGTCTTAAATTTATTAAGATTTTTAAATTCTGGGCAGTTTGAATGCTCCAAATTACCCAGTGTCTTAAATTTATTAAGATTTTTAAATTCTGGGCAGTTTGAATGCTCCAAATTACCCAGTGTCTTAAATTTATTAAGATTTTTAAATTCTGGGCAGTTTGAATGCTCCAAATTACCCAGTGTCTTAAATTTATTAAGATTTTTAAATTCTGGGCAGTTTGAATGCTCCAAATTACCCAGTGTCTTAAATTTATTAAGATTTTTAAATTCTGGGCAGTTTGAATGCTCCAAATTACCCAGTGTCTTAAATTTATTAAGATTTTTAAATTCTGGGCAGTTTGAATGCTCCAAATTACCCAGTGTCTTAAATTTATTAAGATTTTTAAATTCTGGGCAGTTTGAATGCTCCAAATTACCCAGTGTCTTAAATTTATTAAGATTTTTAAATTCTGGGCAGTTTGAATGCTCCAAATTACCCAGTGTCTTAAATTTATTAAGATTTTTAAATTCTGGGCAGTTTGAATGCTCCAAATTACCCAGTGTCTTAAATTTATTAAGATTTTTAAATTCTGGGCAGTTTGAATGCTCCAAATTACCCAGTGTCTTAAATTTATTAAGATTTTTAAATTCTGGGCAGTTTGAATGCTCCAAATTACCCAGTGTCTTAAATTTATTAAGATTTTTAAATTCTGGGCAGTTTGAATGCTCCAAATTACCCAGTGTCTTAAATTTATTAAGATTTTTAAATTCTGGGCAGTTTGAATGCTCCAAATTACCCAGTGTCTTAAATTTATTAAGATTTTTAAATTCTGGGCAGTTTGAATGCTCCAAATTACCCAGTGTCTTAAATTTATTAAGATTTTTAAATTCTGGGCAGTTTGAATGCTCCAAATTACCCAGTGTCTTAAATTTATTAAGATTTTTAAATTCTGGGCAGTTTGAATGCTCCAAATTACCCAGTGTCTTAAATTTATTAAGATTTTTAAATTCTGGGCAGTTTGAATGCTCCAAATTACCCAGTGTCTTAAATTTATTAAGATTTTTAAATTCTGGGCAGTTTGAATGCTCCAAATTACCCAGTGTCTTAAATTTATTAAGATTTTTAAATTCTGGGCAGTTTGAATGCTCCAAATTACCCAGTGTCTTAAATTTATTAAGATTTTTAAATTCTGGGCAGTTTGAATGCTCCAAATTACCCAGTGTCTTAAATTTATTAAGGATTTCAAATTCTGGGCAATTTGAATGCTCCAAATTACCCAGTGTATTAATTTTATTTAGATTTTTAAATTCTGGGCAATTTGAATGCTCCAAATTACCCAGTGTATTAAATTTATTAAGATTTTTAAATTCTGGGCATTGTGAATGCTCTAAATTGCCCAGTGTATCTACGGTTAATTTTTTAAAATTAATAAAATTCAATAATTAATATAACTAGTAAAGTTATTTTGCTACTGCGGAATAGGACTTAATTTTAGGACTACCCTAAATTGTAAATAACCGTAATTATATGATAGGTTTTTTTTAATAAATAGGTTATTCACTTATAAAATCAGTACTTACGAGTAAAAAAAATCGGCGACAATTTTTTTTTTAATCCCAATAACTTATTGATTGACTTGTTTATCGATTCTGAGGGATTATTGGTTCGTAAAGAATCCTTACCCGCAACTGAGAGATTTTCTGGTCCTATTATTGCTAGCCCATTATTGCTTAAAAACATAAGCCATAAAATCATTTAATTTTAAGAACATAGGTGGTGGGATAAGGAGCACAATAATAAGGAACAAAGTTGGTATGTCTTCTGCAGAAGCTAAAGGAAGAGCCATTATCAATTTTTTTAAGCACCGAGCCTTGAAAGAGGATTTGGATAGAGGTGTAAGGCCATGCATCTTCCAGTTCTTCTCAATTGCCTTAGAATAATAAAACACATGCATAGATAAGAGAAAATATAATAGAAAAGGGTTATTATAATACAAAAAATGCTTGTTAATAAGCGAGTACAAAGGTAAAGTCGAACAATTACACAGAAAGAAAAGTTTCTTGATTGGAGAACAAAGTTCTTGACTCAAGAAAATTTTCGGGTGCCTGAAAGAAAACCGAAGTTGTGTTGGCCGAAGTAAAAATTTTTCTTGAAATTATATTCTAGGTGAAAGTAATTTTTTTCTTAATTCAAATTATCATAAATACTTGATACAATAAATTTTTATATTTGATTAAGATTTTTAGATACTTTAGGAAAGCACCACCTACTTCAGCAGAGAAAAAACTTTCTTACCTTGAGAAAATTTTTCTCTTGAATATTTGATACCAATTTTATATTATTTTAGCGTGCAATTAAACATATTGAATGAAAAAAAAAGATTAAATATTATTTGATCTTCTCATTTGACATGTTAATCAATAAAAATATTAATGGAATTTTACTTCTATCGTTATATATAATTTTTTTGGAGTAGGAGAGAAATTTTCTCAAGACAAAAAAATTTACTTATATTATGAACTAAATTTTTTGGAGCAACAAGCTGAATTTTCTCAAAACAACGAGATTTTCTTAACTTAAATAAATTTTCTTGGATCAAGATACATATTTCTTAAAGCAAGCGAATTAATTTTGCTGAAATAATTGAAATTTTTTGTGTCAAAAAAAATTTTTTTTTTCACTCAAGAAAATAGTTACGAAGAAAAATATTTTCTTGGCTCAAGTGAACTTTTTTTTCTGTATAGTAAAGAAATAATTAATTAATATAATATAATGACTTACCTAAGTGTAGTGAAAAAAGCATCCAACCAATGAAGTATCGGGATATAATTCCTGGACCGCATTCCGTAATCCAGTTTCCCAATCTGAAATTACAAATTTTGGTTGCCAGTTCGGTATAATTGAATTTTTCACCTCCGTAAGTACACTTTTATACGTGGCTTCTTTTTTGTTAGGGATCAGAACATAAATGGCAGGAAAAATCTAGTTAAATAAAAAATCAAACTGATCAATACAAAATATTTTCAATCATTCTCCAATTTTTTTAGCTTATCAAATCGAAACAAAAAAAATTTTTAATTTTCTTAGCGGAAAGTTACAAAGTGTACTTACCTTCCCATTAATATCACTTGAAATAATGAGATGTTGATACGGCTGGAGGTGCTGACGCTTGAACTTAGGCTTAAACCGAAAAGTCCCGTCGATATTTATTTGAGAGCCATCGAAGTAATTGAGATATTCAACATTGTAAAATGCTAAGCATTGATTAAAAGTATCTCCAAAATTTAGAGTCATCATTTGGTAGGAAACCTTGGCACCTTGCTCATTTGCGAGAGTATATTTTAAATACTCTCTCCCTCTAGGAGAAGTCACAAACTCGGTAAAAGCTAAAAAGCTTACTGGGTTATGTGGCTGATTTCCCCGAAAATCATGACCCATTTGACTTCTCACTGTTTTATAAGGAATTTCTTGAGCTGCCACAGGATGTCTATAAAATGAAATGATTACAATTAATAATAATAGTTATTTGGATTCACTGGCTATTATTAGTAGATTTCATAGAAATCTAATTATTGCAATGGTCCTCATGACGAAACTTTTGAAAAATTTTGCTATATTCCGAATTAACTCGACGAGCTGAGTCAGAAAATACATATGGTTCAAAAGTTTATATATGTATGTATAAAACAAAATAATAATTAACAAGGTAAAGAATACTTACTTCTCGATTAAATTGTCGTATTCATTAGATAATTGACCAGCTAATGGCATTGCTTTAGCACGGACCTTTAAATCGACCTTAAGAGCATGAACTTCTAACAAATTCTCCTGCTTTGGACAAGACTGCTTATGCTCTTTTAAGGGAATAATAGTTTCTGAATTGTCAGGATGCTTGATTAAGCGAGCAGAACCTCGACATCTGTAACCAGGACTTTTTTTATTTCAACGCTGGTTGCATTTGATGTATCTAAGAGCATATAAAGAATTAGTAGTTAGCAAAATTTCAACATAAAGAAAAGAAAAAAAAAACCAAATACATACCAGCAATTTTCAGATGACGGTGAATGAATGTTATAGGTATGTCCGTTAAAATTTTTTGTATTAGCAGCTCCGAAAAAAATTTCTTCGAATATACTATTCTTCACTTGGCTCTTTATGAAGACGACGATGAATTTATAGACGTCCTCCTGCTGGAGAACAATGCTGACACCAAGCTGGAGACAGAACATTTGGCAGCGGTAATTTTATCGGCGATAAGGTTGAACCGCTTGAAGTACGTAAAGAAATTAGTGACAGCTGGTGCTGATGTCAATCAGATTATTTGTGTAGATGATACACATGAGAAAAAGAGTAGTAGGCATAATGATGAAGGTGATCCTCATATCTATCATATTGATTATACACCTCTAGAATTCGCTGTCAATCTGAATGCATATAAGATCACTGAATTTCTCATCAGCCAGGGCGCCGATGTTCACGGAAGATATGACAATGACGGAGGCGATTCGCCGATGGGTATCGCTGCTACGTCAAATAACGTAGAAATGATGAAATTGCTGATCAAACATGGCGCTGGTATTAATGCTGGAGACGAGTATGGTATAACTCCTCTGATGAAAGCAGCTATTGAAAGCAATAACTCAGCAAGTCGCAGGTTGTTGCTAAGTCAACCTTTTATAGAAATAAATTCTTTGACTGAAGACATGAGATCTTGTCTTCATTTTTCAACGATTTGGACTGACATTGATGTTCCTGAGTCTAGTCTTCAAGATCTTCTGGATGCTGGTTGTGATGTCAATGTTGTGAGCAAACATGGTAGATTACCGATTGATAGCTATGAAGATAAAGAAATGTGCTTTGAGATTATGAAGAAGCATATTGTTGAGCTGATAGCGGCTGGCTTTTACGTCTGCGATAGGAAGAAGCTGTTTCAGAAAGTAAATTGAGTAAATTTAGAGTTGAATGTGATACAGAAGTTGAAGTCATGAAGAATACTTATGGAATAATGGCTGGATTTTCCTTGTTTGATATACTGCACAGATCTTATCACAAATTGGCGCTGAGGTTCAAGGATGGAGATGAAGATAAGCTTGACGACAAAATGGCGGCCAAGTTTTCTCTGTACGCAGGAATGATTAAGTATCGCTTGGAGAAAGCTGGTCAGCGAAGAAAATTATTCAAGCAAGTTGAAAATGTTCTCTATAAAATTTATTCTAGATATCTTCCTGCTACTTTTATTCATGAAATGTTTTTTTATTTTAGTAACATTGAATTGAGTAAATTGGTAGAAATTGAGTAAACGGAAGATAAGTTTTTTTTATTGGTCATATAATTTAATTTATCATTGGTTTCTTTTCAGTAAATTTATAAATTTTCATTCGAACTTTCAATATTTATATGTTTGTAATAGTTTTTAATTTTTACTAATTGAATCTGATACTTTTTTAATAATGAAATAAATGTCTTATAAAAGAATCTTTTTTTATTTGTTATTTTAATATTGAATTTTTATCATTATTAATTTTATTGTTTAATTTTAATGAGAAAAAATTTTTTAAAAATAATTTTTGAATATTTTATCATTAAAATAATTATAACCATAATAACTTGCATGAAAATTCTGTAAATTTTTGTAAAGTCCCTGATCAAGAAATCTAATTTGAAATTATTTCAAATTATTTAATAGCATCTGATTAGAATATTATATAGAATACTAATATACAATTAACATGAAGGTCATCATTTCAAATCATCTTTCTGAATCAGGAAATATATTTAATTTGATAAATCACTTCTTTCTTTTCGAGAATAATAATTTCATAAAATTTTGTGAATTTTATGTAATTCATATGAAAATTAACCAAGTTATTTTTTTAACTTTATGAAATTTCACAAAATTTATGAAAAATATTTTTTCCGGGAAAATTATTTTAATCTAGATAAATTGTTTTAAATGCATAAAAAGAAATTCGAAAAATAATTTAATAGTAATAATAAATAAAAATTAAATTGGCAGACATCTGAAAATTTCTATAAAGTTTTTTATTGAAAAAATTATTGAAATAAAATCAAAAAAAAATTTTACTTTTAGAAAATTTGAATAGCTTGTGTGCTATTTTTTAAAAATACTTTTTTCTTCATATTTTTTAGTGATTCAAAAAATCAAAAATTGTTGAATATCTGCTAACTTAAGTTTCATTGGTCCGATAACTTAAAAAATTTAACACACAATACAACTTTTAGAAATATATTTGCGTTCGATAAATTAAAAGAAGAAAAATATTTTTTTTAAAAAGTTACAAACCAGAATACCCCAAGTAACATGTGCTTGAGCAAGATTTTGGTGCCAGCGTCTTGAGCAAAACCCCTAGTTGCTAGTGTCTTTTTCTACATATGGGTCTTGCTCAAGTTTATTTAAAAAGACATGGTTCAAGATTTATATGTAACTAGCTCAAGACATCTTGTGCAAGAATATGAGACAAGTCTAAAGCAAGGTACATTGAAAAACTTTCTTACGCATTTTTTTTATCAGAAACTCACAACAAAGACTTACCCATGACTTGCTCAAGATCCGTAATTCTCAGAAATCCACTGGTTCTATAGTAAATATAGGAGGGGTAGAATGATGCGAACGGTCATTCAAAAACATTTCATCTTGAGCAAATCTTGAGCAACTCTTGCACAAGTATATTTAGCATGCTTCTAGTGTCAGTCTTTTTCAAGACTTGAGCTATAATCTGGCCCAAAGTTCTTGTACAAGGCTTGTGAATTGAATTTGCTACAAGTATCTGGAGCAAGACCCATAGGTAGAAAAAGACACTAACAACTATCGAAATTGAGACCAGATTTGCTCAAGCCTTGAAAAAGTTTGCTATATGGGACCTTACGTGTCGTAAATAATGCTATTCAATTTTACAAATGAAAATTTTTTTTTATTTCTTTGCAATAATTATTTTAATAAAAAAATTTAGAAAAATTTTTAGTCGTCGACAAAGTTAATTTTTATTATTTTTATTATAAAAGAGAAATTTCGATCATAATCTGTCATAGAAAATATTTTAAATAATAATAAATAATAAGCGACACCTGTCATACAAGTTAATTATTTAAACTACAAAAAAAAAACGTCAACGCGCCCGCTAGGTGTCACACTATGAATCGGTGATAGTTTTGTGAAAGGCATAAACCAAAACATAACCAAAACATAACAAAGGCATAAACCAAAACATAACCTATAATATTTAGATAATTTTAACAACCAGCTGATAATTAATTTTTGTAATAAAAAATAATTAAAGTTATGGACAATCTCAGAAAACAAATAAAAAAGTTTACAATCCCAACAATCGGGATCGAATAGAATCGAATAGAACCTCCTATTCAACTGTATTCGATTCAATCCAACTTGTGAAACACCAGTTTTTCTATTCGTTTCAATTCGATTCAATCCGAAAGACCGAACAGAAAAAATTTTTTACCAATTTTGAAACATTCTTCTATATCGACTGCTAACTTCTATTTTTTTCTGTGTTTCTCGAGAATTCAAATTATAAATGATCTAAATTTTTAAAAATATTTGAATATCTCATATTTTAAAGCGATTGAAAAATTTTAAATATAAATTGAAAAAAAAATAAAAACCAAGAAAAACTTAATTATAATTGTTCATTTTTATCATTTATAATAATTTTAAATAAAAATAATTTAAGCGTTGAACGTAATGAACAAATGCGTTTTTAAGCAATAAAAAAATTATTTTAGGTAATAATTTTTTTTTTTTAAATCATTATTTGTTTCAAAGATAAAAATTCCATAAAAAAAAAATTTCAATTATCCTATAAACAACGCATTTGTTTATAATAATTTTTTAAACAATAGTAGATGAAAATTAAAAAAAAGTTATTTCTATGCAGCTTTTGACTACATAAAAATGGATCAATAATATTTAAAAAAAAAAAATTTTTTTTCG
>CAJNRD030001121.1:8273840-8313005 GCA_905319865.3 Cotesia congregata
TTTTATTTAATTTTTCATTGTTTATGTAATAAACAATTTGTTATAAACAAATAAATTTTTACTTTATATTTTTTTTCCTATTTTCTATCACTTACATTCAACTTTAATTACATATGGTAAGTGGTTTTAGCTTGGTCGGTAATTTGAGCTCTACCTCGAAAATTTTCTATTCGATTGAATACTTTTCAATGCGACATACTGGTTTCAAAAGTCGGATTGAATCAAATAGAATCGTATTGACTTTCAATTCGATCCCGTTTGTTGGGAATCTTCCGTGACTTCAGTTACGAAGAAGTTCGTTTTTCAATAATGATAAAAGAGTTCTCTGTCAACACGATGGTAAAAATTTATGAGAAAGATCGGAACAAAATTGATAGTTCAGAAATTTTACCGCTAACCAGATCCGAAAAAAATTTCTTCGAATATACTATTCTTCACTTGGCTCTTTATGTAGACGACGTTGAATTCGTAGACTTCCTCTTGGAGAACGATGCCGACACGGAACTGGAGACAGAAGATTTGGCGTCGGTTATTTTTTCGGCGATTCGTTTAAACCGCTTGAAGTACGTTAAAAAAATAGTGTCAGCTGGTGCTGATGTCAATAAGGCTGTCCGTGTCAGAGACACATATGAGAAACATATATTTATTATAATGGGTATACACCTCTGGAATTTGCTGTCAATCTAAATGCATATGAGATCGCTGAATTTCTCATCAGCCAGGGTGCTAATGTTCACGGAGAAGATTACAATGGAGAGTTTGACGACGCGGCGATGAGTATCGCTGCTCCGTCAAATAACGTAGAAATGATAAAATTGCTGATGAAACATGGCGCTGATATTAATGTTAAAGACATCAATGGTTTGACTCCTCTGATGAAAGCAGCTCTTGAGGACAAAAACTCAGCAAGTCTCAAATTTTTGCTAAGTCAACCTGTTATAGAAATAGATTCTCTGACTATTGACAAGACATCTTGTCTTCATTTTCCAGGAGTTTGGTTAACGCGATAGATGACATTGATCCTGAGTCTAGCCTTCAAGATCTTCTGAATGCTGGATTTGATGTCAATATTGTGAGCAATGATGATGAATTACCGATTGATAGCTATGGAGACAAAGAAAAGTGCCTTGAGGTTATGAAGAAGCATATTGTTAAGCTGATGGCGGCTGGCTTTTACGTCTGCGACAGGAATAAAGAAGTTGTTTCAGGAAGTGAATTAAGAAATTTTAGAGTTGAATGTGATACAGAAATTGAAGTCATGAAGAATACTTACGGAATAATGACTGGATTTTCCTTGTTTGATATACTGCACAGATCTTATCACAAATTGGCGCTGAGGTTCAAGGATGGAGATGAAGATAAGCTTGACGACAAAATGGCAGCCAAGTTTCCTCTGTACGCAGGAATGATTAAGTATCGCTTGGAAAAAGCTGGTCAACGAAGAAAATTGTTCAATCAAGTTGAAAATGTTCTCTATAAAATTTATTCTAGATATCTTCCTGCTACTTTTATTCATGAAATGTTTTTTTATTTTAGTAACATTGAATTGAGTAAATTGGTGAAAAATAAGTAAGTGGAAGATAAGTTTTATTATTGGCCATTTAATATAATTTATCATTGGTTTCTTTTCAGCAAATTTATAAATTTTTAGTTAAACTTTTAATATTTATATGCTTGTAATAATTTTGTATTTTTATTGATTAAATCTAATACTTTTTTAATAATAAAAAAAATGAGTTAGAGAAGAATCATTGTTTAATTTTTATAAAAATAAAAAATTTTTCTCAATTTTAAAACTTTCTCATAATCCTAAATAAATGATGTTATCTCATTTATTTTTAATAAATTAATTACTCATATTTTTTGAAACTAGAAACATTTTTTAAATGCATTGATAGTAAGTATAAAAAAAAATTGTTCTCTTAATTTCCCTGATTAAGAAATCTAATTTGAAATGATTTCAAAGCATCTGCAGATTTGAATACTGTATAGATATACAATTAACATGAAGGTAATCATTCCAAATAATTTTCTAAATCAGGGTTTCTAGAAAAAAAAAAAAAAAATTTGTGTTGGTAAATTTTAAAAAGAAAATTTTCGAATATTTTATAGTCAAAATAATCATACCGATACTAACTCTTATGGAAATTCCGTAAATTTTTGCAAAATTAATATATTTAATTTCATATAACTACCATTTCTTTCGTCTCGATAATAATTCCATAAAATATTGTAAACTTTTTGTAATTTGTATAAAAATTAACGATTTTTTTTTCAATTTTATGAAAATCTAATATACTTAAAAAAAATATGACATTAAGAAAATTTAAATAGTTCTTAGTGCAATTTTTTAATAATACTTTCTACTTATAATTTTTAATGATTCAAAAGATCAAAAAATTTTTAATCTCTGCTAACTTCAGTATCATTGGTCCGATTATTTAAAAAGTTGAACACAATACTGTTAGAGATATATTTACTTTCAAAAATTGTAAAAAAAAAAAATAATTTTTTACAAAGTTACAAACCAGACTGATCCCTTAAGGGCCAGTTTTTCAACTCCGGGTTTAAGTATTTTATCATTGTGAATATATCTATATTAGTCCGGTCAAATTAGACTAAAAAATAGGGGTGAGGTTACAAAAATTTCTACTTGGCTGAATATTGGTAGGATTGTTCAATACACTATTATAAAGGAAATGTGAAAAGTCCTCATTGATCCGGCACGTGCAAAAAAATTTACTCGGGATCAAAGGTCAGAAAAACGGGTTTTTCGCGATTTTCAGCAAAATGGTAAGTTTTATCATAAAATTAGCTTCAACAAAAATTTTAGATCAGATAATTATCTATAAAAAATGTCTAAATACTTTTTTTCCTAAGAGCCACCGTTTTTGAGATATAACGATTCAAAAAGTTGAAAGAGTTGTAATCGTCATAATATGTATAAGTACACCACGTATATACATCACTGAAGCCGTAATACAAGCAAAAATTGTATCTATTGCAAGTGGTGTCGTTGGTGATAGTAAAATTAATTGTTATGAAGCTCGTGAAGTTGGGCTTAACTCTATGTCAAAAATAACAGGACTAACATTTGATAATATCAAATTAAAACGTGCTGACAAACTATTGTCCCTCTTTTAGCAATGAATAGCACCATAAAAGTTCACGATGAAAAAGTGCCAGTTGATCCTGTATTATTGTTCCAACGATTGAGTATTAGGTACTGCGGCATTTCAAGATGAAATTGAAAAATATTTTGACTATGAACTGGCTCCCTACCCTTTATCATTGTTTGATGACATTGGGATGCGTAAAACTCAAAAGTCTGCCATTTACGATTGTTTTCAGAAAGTAAATATTGATATTAACAACATAAATGCGACATACATCATTGATGGAGGATATTTATTACACCGCGTTGTGTGGGATAGCGAAGAAACATTCAGCGTTATCTTGGATAAATACCTTCAGTATGTACGTCGACATTATGGACCCAGAGTTACTGTCGTATTTGATGGCTACAATGACTTTACGAAAAATATTAAAGCCGCAGAATAACGTCGTAGAACTTCAGCAACATCTTCATCTTCTGATATTTTATTTGATCAATCTATGACAATTTCTACCAGTCAACAAAAATTTCTTGCGAATATTCACAATAAATCTCGATTCATTTCAATGTTGAAAGAAAAGTTTACTGCTGAAAATATATTGGTAAAACAAGCCAATAATGATGTTGATGTGATGATAATTAAAACAGCAACTAGTATACGTTGCGCGCGCAAGCGCGCGTGTGATTGTTGGTATGGAATTATCTATATTTTCATGCTTATGATATATTTGACCAATCACGTTGCGAATAGTTTGCTCTTACATGATATATTTTCATATTTTTCATCTAAATTATAAGAGTGGATAGAACAATTCAATTCAACAAATACAACTATTGTTGTAGGTGAAGATGTGGACTTATTCGTGTTACTCACTGCTCGAACTCCAATCGAAAAAACTATTTTTTTTCTTAAAACTTGGAAAAGCTCAACGACAATCTGTAATATATTCATCAAACAGTTCATCGACTTTGGCAAAGTGTCAAAATCATGCACTATTTTTACATGCAATAACTGGTTGTGATTCAACATCTGCATTTTTCAGGAGAGGTAAAACAACTGTTTTTAAAATGTTTGAAAAACAAAATTTAGTTCAGTGTTTTGAAGTTTTTAAAAAGAGTAATTCAACTCCACAAGAAGTTATCACCAACGGAATTCGCTTTCTTCTCGCTATGTATGGAGCTCCTAAAAAAATTACGTGCTTAGATAAGTTCAGATATGCACATTAAAAAAAAAAAAGTGCGTGCGTACAAAGTACACATGTCAGAAGTGAAACTTCTTTGGCAAACTAATTTTTAAAACTCGTTTATTCTCTTTTAAGGTTTAGATTTCCAAGACTTGGAAAGAGGGAAAAAAAAGATATGTTGGTAATTTAATTAATTTTATTGCAATTAAAATAATAAAAGTGTCGAAAATTAATACAAATTATAAATTTAATTTTTAACTTCCCTCTAAGAAAATTGAAAATTTTCAAAAATCGGAAAGTTATTGTTTTTACCCCGTTTTTCAAAAATCGAGTTTTCATCAGATCTCGACGTTTTGAGGTCCTAGGAAGCTTCCCTGACTATTCCCGCGATGGTGTGTGTGTGTGTGGGTAAATCTCTCATAACTTTTGAACGGCTTGACCGATTTGATCGCAGTTGCTGCCATTCGAAAGGATTTGATTAAACTTAGATTTTGAATACAACTTGGACCGATAGATTTTGAGAAATCTTAAAAAATCTGCAAAAAAAAATTTTTTCAAATGAGGTTTTTTTTAATAACTTTCAAACAGCTTGACCGATCAATTCTAAAAACTAATCAGCTCTTAACATCGAAAAACCACGTCGATCGTCACCAAGCCGGTCAAAATCGGTTGATTTGTTCGTGAGTTATCGTTGACGAAAGAAATCGAAAAAAAGTGTTTTTTTCGAATTACACCGAAATTTTCGGTCTGATCAATAAATGTTTAAAAATATATCATAGAATTTAAAAAACTGCGTCGAATGCCGCCAACCGCGTGAAAATCGGTTGATTCATTCAAAAGTTATTGCGGTTTGAAAATCCAAAAAATAGTCTTTTATTAAACTGCTATCAGACTTTTTAGCTCGGAGAGCTAAAAACTACACGAAATTCATATTTTTGGGCTCGAAGAGCTCCAAAACGTAATAAGTACAATTTTTATTGCTTAATTACGATAGTAGCGGGAAGTTGCAGGGATGGCTTTCAGGGTCAACCGTTTTCCTAATTTTTTAAATTTATTTCTTCGATATTTATATTATTTGATGCGATTTCTATTGGTATTGTTGTGACCAAAGCATAATAATTTCTAAAATATGCAATATAAGTTCATGTTTCAACACTATCTAAATATTTTTTAAAAATAGCATCTATTGTCGTTCCTGAATTTTTAGTTGGTGTGTTTGGATTATTATACATCAATAATTATTAATGTGTTGCCATTTAAAGTTGTAATATTTATCTACTAAACAAATACATCAACTAATAGTGTGTATGTTTTCTCGATCTCCCTTACTCTATTGACACCATGCACTCCATCCTTTTTAAAAAAAAAAAGATACATTTTTTCTTATTTACATTATTATTAATTTATATTTATCAAAATTTTTCCATTATTCTTAATTCAAATTTATTAACATTTATTTTCTATTTTTTAATTTGGTTTTCTATATAAAGCGTGGTTTTTAGTTTTTTTTTAAACTATTATTTATTTTTTCCTTATTAGGAATTAATTCTATTAATTCAGTAGTGATTTAAAAATTGTTTCTTTTTTTAATGCTAATTCTATTTTGTTAAATCATAATAATATTTAAAGAAATCCTTTCGCTCCACTTGAGTCAAAACAATTATCGTAGTCAATATACGATAAATTAAAAAAAGAAACCCATAAAAATTCCTAAAATTAAATAATAAATAGTATATGGTATATGAGGCATTAATCGTTGAAATTTTGAAAATAAAAAAAAAAAATAGTTAAATACAAAAATTAATTTGACTCTTTCAAATCAACTGCTAGTAACCTGTCCGTGATTTGGCAACGCTGTACTTCGGTTGTTTACATTTTCATTTGCACAATATAACCTTAACCACGTTTAAATTTTTGCAGTCAGTGTAAATAAATAAATTAGTTTGAATTTATTGAATGGTCTGAAGCTCGCGCGCTACGCAACGTTGCCAAATGTTTTGACTCCATTTTAACGTAGGTTGCTTGAGAATTTTTTGTGATTTTTAAAAATTAATTTCTCAATAAATATCTCGGTAACTGATATATATTTTATTGCAAAAAAAGAAACCTGAATATTTCGAAAATCTAATTTTTAGTTTTTTTTTACTTCATCTAATCCATGGGTGATAGTATAATTCGAGAAATACTGCAAACGTCTGACTTTCTCGTAAGACTCTGAACAAATACTAACATTTAAAAATTTTATTTTTTCAAAAATTTGTCCGGTAAAGTATAATTTAAACCTCACTATTAAATAAATAAGAGCCTTAACTATTAGAAAAAAATTGAATTTACTCATAATCTAATATTTTTTATTTTACATTGGCGGCGAAAGGACCTCCTTAAGAGCAGTGTACCTACAGTCTAAAATACAACGCATGCGAACGTGAAAATAACATTTCTATAGTGTAAAAGTATAGTATTCCTTTATATCTTTATCTTTTTCTCTCCGACTACGTATATATATGCGTCCTTTAATGTGACGCTCATATTATGATTATTGTGACGCTCATATTATTATTATTGTGACGCGACCTTGAAATTTTACCCTCAACGCGCGTAAAGAAGTTTCACTTCAAAAAACGCGCTAAGTACACTACCTCAAAGATGGCGTGGAAACGTGTACATATTATGACGATTACAACTCTTTCAACTTTTTGAATCGTTATATCTCAAAAACGGTGGCTCTTAGGAAAAAAATTATGTAGACATTTTTTATAGATAATTATCTGATCTACAATTTTTGTCTAAGCTAATTTTATGATAAAACTTACCATTTTGCTGAAAATCGCGAAAAACCTGTTTTTGTGACCTTTGACCCCCGAGTAAATTTTTTTGCACGTGCCGGATCGATGAGAACTTTTCACATTTCCTTTATAATAGTGTATTGAGCAATCCTACCAATATTCAGCCAAGTGGAAATTTTTGTAACCTTGGATGTCTAAATTGACCGGACTAATATATAAAGATATATAGATATATTCACAATGATAAAATACTTAAACCCGGGGTTGAAAAACTGGCCCTAAGTTTCATAAAAAATAATACTAAATTTTAAAAATATAATTTGTTACTTTTTTTTTGCAATAATTTTTCAAATTAAAAAATTGATAAAAATTTTTAGACATCGAGTAACTTAATTTTAGTTACAATAGAGAAATTTTGATCATAATCTGTCACAGAAAATTTTTTCACTAATAACAAATAATAGAGTTTGTAATCTTCCGTGACTTGCGCCACGAAAAAGTTCGTGACTCAATAATGTCAAAAAAGTTATCTGTCAATATAGTGGTAAAAATTCATGAGAGTGATCAAAATGAAATTCCTAGATCAGAATTCTTACCGCTAACCGGATTCGTAAGAAATTTATTTGAATATACTATTCTTCACTTGGCTCTTTATGTACATGACGATAATTTCGTAGACTTCCTCCTGGAGAACAATGCTGACCCGACACTGGAGACAGAAGATTTGGCACCGGTAATTTTATCGGCGATTAGTTTGAACCGCTTGAAGTACGTAAAAAAATGAGTGACAACTGGTGCTGATGTCAATCAGGTTATCTGTGTAAAAGACACAAATGAGAGAGAAAGTAGTATTCTTAATAATGAAGGTAATCATCATGTTTATTATAATGAGTATACTCCACTGGAATATGCTGTCCATCTAAATGCATATGAGATCGCTGAATTTCTCATCAGCCAGGGCGCTGATGTTCTCGGAAAAATGGGCATTGATGGAGTTTTTAACGACTCGCCGATGAATATCGCTGCTCTGTCAAATAGCGTAGGAATGTTGAAATTGCTGATCGAAAATGGCGCTGAAATTAATGCTGGAGACGTCAATGGTTTGACTCCTCTGATGAAAGCAGCTGTTGAAGACCGTAACTCAGCAAGTCGCAGACTTTTGCTAAGTCAACCTGTTATAGAAATAGATTCTCTGACTATTGACAAGACATCTTGTCTTCATTTTCCAGGAGTTTGGTTAACGCGATAGATGACATTGATCCTGAGTCTAGCCTTCAAGATCTTCTGAATGCTGGATTTGATGTCAATATTGTGAGCAATGATGATGAATTACCGATTGATAGCTATGGAGACAAAGAAAAGTGCCGTGAGGTTATGAAGAAGCATATTGTTAAGCTGATGACGGCTGGCTTTTACGTCTGCGATAGGAATGAAAAAGTTGCTTCCCGAAGAAAATTAAGAAAATTTAGTGTTAAATGTGATACAGAAGTTGAACTTATGAAAAATATTCACGGAATAATGGCTGGATTTTCCTTGTTTGATATACTGCACAGATCTTATCACAAACTGGCGCTGAGGATCAAGGATGGAGATGAAGATAAGTTTGACGATAAAATGGCGGCCAAGTTTCCTCTGTATGCAGGAATGATTAAATATCTCTGGGAAAAAGCTGGTCAACGAAGAAAATTGTTCAATCAAGTTGAAAATGTTCTCTATAAAATTTATTCTAGATATCTTCCTGCTACTTTTATTCATGAAATGTTGTTTTATTTTAGTAATTTTGAAATGAATAAATTGGTCGAAATTAAGTAAGCAGAAGATAAGTTTTATTTATTGGCCATTTGATTTAATTTATCATTGGTTTCCTTCCAGTAAATGTATAAAATTTTGGTTGAACTTTCAATATTTATATTATATGCTTGTGATAGTTTTGTATTTTTATTAATAAAATCTGATACTTTTTTAAGACTAAAATGAATAAACTTTCTTTTTAGCAGCCCTGTCAGCTGTCTCGTTATCACTAATGCCGCAGTGCGCGGTAGTTCAGAAAAGTAAGATTTTTTTACCCCTGAAGCTCAATTTTCTTGTAAGTTTCCAAATTACCAGTATCAAATACGATTTCTTGCCCAAAGCTTTGTCTGACACAAGTGCTTGTAGAACACTTTTAGAGTCTGAAAAGATAGTAAAGCATTCAAAAGCGGATTCCTCAATTAACTTAAGAGATATTCATAATTTGCCAAAGCTTCGAGAGTGAATATTTCGCAGCTCTACCGCGAAACCTCCGAATGGAACATTTTCTAGCTTAGACCCGTCCGTAAAAATATATCCGGCTAGCTAAATACTCTTTAAAGATGTCGCTTAAAATTAAAATGTACAATAAAAAATAAAAAGTAAAAAATAAAACTGCTTTTTTCGAAATGTCGAGAGTAGAGCAACGCTTCGCTTATGAGGCGTGCAATTGCGATGATAGATCTCTCAATATTGATATTAAGAGCTCAAATGCTGAGAATAATTTTTTTTTGTCATGCCAAATAATATTTTCGATGTAGAATTAGAAAAAAAAAATACTTGATTTTTTTGCCCCAGTTTAATATATGTATATTACAAGTTTTCCTTCAACTTGTATTCGATTACCGGCCGTAGATTTCGATCAACTTGCATTCCAATGTTGCTCACGAAGAAACTTACCGTAAGCTTGGCATCAATTGATTCCTAACTACTGATGACCAACTGCCCAGTTAGCACAAATGAAATCAAGTTTACGTAAACTTGAGGCCGGAATAAGACGTAAAGTTTACGGAAACAGTAAAGTAACAGTTGTACTTGTACCTATTTACGTCACGTTAACGTCATCTTTTCGTAAACGTCGCGTCAACTTTGAATGAACCTTTCGATCGATTCCGGCAGTAAATTTCTGTCAACTTGACGAGTAAGTTATAGTTAAGTTCTGTGAGACTGTTGCAAATGCAAATGTTGACGCGAAGTTTACGTAAACTTGACGTAAACCATTGAACATCAACTAGTTGATTGTTAACTCGTGTTAACTTGGGTGGTAATATGAATATTATTACTTAATTTATAAGCTGATAAATAAGGTACTTACTTCACCTCTTTCTGTTTCTACCTTATCAAACACCAGTAATAGATATTTCTATCAAAAGTCAAGAAATATTTACATTTAAATTTCAGATTCCTAGTAAACTTAAATATGATTTACATATTATATTGGAATTGAATCAGTTGTATCCATAGATATAATAAAAACATGTAAATTGATTGATTACTATATGGGAAAACATTGATTCTCCGTTTCGAATATTATTTGCTTTCATGGCAAAACTAGCATTTGTGTTGTTTTATTTTTATTCTTTACTAAATTAAGCGACCCTAGAACGAGGGTTTCTAAGGGTTGAAAGTACAATTTACACAGTAAAAAATTTTTCGTCATTGTGTAAAATGTAAAAATGTTTGTGTAGAATTTAACATTTTAGTATGTTGATTCAACACAATAGAGTGTCGATTCAACACAAATTGTGTTGATTCAACACAAATTGTGTAAAAAAAGTCATCAACACAAATTTTTGTGTTAAATTTGACGAAAAAGTTTTTACTGTGTACATAATGAGTATACTATTAACAAATTTTAAGAGGTCCATCAAGGAAGATTCTTACGGTTAGCATTTTTAACAAATATAAATAATGCTGTGAAGCGGGAAAGAATAGGAGTTACGGATAATTATTACGTGAAGCGTTCCAACATTACTCACTTAAGTGAGTAACCGACAATTTGACGTGCACGTGGCAATAGCAAGTAAGGCCCTTGATAGACTGTACTATATATACTAGACGACTAGTAGAGTGTAAGCATGCGCACAGTGCACACTTACGACAGCGTAGGCATTGCCAAATATCCAACACCCCCTCTCAATGTCTACGTGAAGTGGCTTATATCAGTCCCAAGGTCTCACAATTAAGAGAATGTTTGATGGTGCTACCAGCCCAGTTGGAATCTGCGTAGCCTTTCAATTTATCTATTGGTCGTCGAAAATGTAAGGAATATTCTGGAGTTCCTTTTAGGTATCTTAATACCTTCTTCGCCGCTCCCCAATGATGATCACTTGGCTTATCATTGAACTGAGCCAACACACTTACAGTGTGTGCGATGTCCGGTCTTGTGCCGACCGCTAGGTACATCAATGACCCAACCAATTCTCGATAAGGATATTTCTTGGTCATTTTTCCTGGGTTCGTATTTCCTTCCAGTTTCGCATCTGGGCTTGCTGGTGTATCTGTAGCGTTACAGCTGTCCATCTGAAATTTGCATAATATTTCATGGATATATCTTTTCTGACACAGCTTTATTCCATCCTTTTGGTTTATCTCTATGCCTAGACAATGTCTGGCTTCGCCGAGATCTGTTAATTTTAACTCTTTATTTAATTTATTCTTTACGACGTTTAACAAGTCGTCGTTGTTAGTTATTGCTAGCATGTCGTCGACGTAAACGGCGATTATGACTATGCATCCTTGATGAATCATCTTGAAATCGCATGGGTCCGACGTTAGTGGTTGGAATCCCAATTTCTTCAATATGCCTTGTAGATGGTTATACCACCTTTTGCCTGACTGTTTTAGTCCGTATATCGCTTTTCTTAATCTGCATACTTGGTTTTCTTGCCTCAATGCCTCCTGCATTTTTAATGCTGCTTTTTGCATCTCTGAATCACGTCTTTTACGGCGTACTATTTCATCCACGGCTTGAATTAGGAATTCTGGTAATTCCATGTATAGTTCTTCTTCGACGTCGCTATTTAGGTATGCTGTTTTTACGTCCCATTGTTGGACTTTTGCTTCCAATTTGACGGCTATCGCCATCAATAATCTGACGGATTCTAGTCTGGCAACCGGCGCAAACGTGTCGTGCGATAATCAAATCCTGGTCGTTGCGTAAAGCCTCTCGCAACTATGCGTGCTTTTCTTCGTTTGACGTTACCGTCCGTATCGAGCTTATTTTTCAGCACTGTTCTTGTTCCAATGACGTTTTTGTCCGCTGGTCTGGGCACGATTTCCCAGGTTCCATGCTCTAAATGTGATTTAATTTCCTCAGTGATGGCTTTCATCCACTGGTCAGCATCTGCTCCGTTTAAAGCGTCGTTTATTTGCACATCCGTATTAAGTGCCATCTGCTCGACGATATTTATCATCTCATCGTCGCTCTCCTCCTGGCTGTCTGAGCTTTTTGGCCTTCTAGGTCTCTTTTCTACCTGTATCAAAGACGAGTCCAGTGGTCTCTTCTGACCTCGGGTAATGTCATCATCGAATACGTTCGATGTCATCGTCTCTTGGTTTTTGTGGTCCGACGGTGGATGAACTATCAGTCCGGAATACTTTCTGCGGTCTACCGCGACTCCCTGATCTTGCTAGTCTGGGTCTTCCTCGCAGTCTTTTGGGTATTATGATCGCCGCATCTGCTTCCTCTTCTATTTCCCCCTCTTCGTCGTCTTTCTCCTCGCCGAATGGGGTCAAATCAACCTCTACATAGGTCTCGACCTCAGGTGCTTTTTGCGTTACCTTTGTATGTGGTTTTTCAGGAACTTAGTCCTTCTCTGGTCCTTTCAGTGGGTCCACGTAGTCCTTCGCTGGCTTTAAATTTTCGTCGAAACGCACGTCGCGGGTTATCGACACCTTTCCGCTGTCCAGACGTACCCTGTACGCCTTCGATTGTTGGTCGTAGCCGACCAAACGCCCTGCGCTGGCTTTTGGGTCCAATTTGCCGCGTCCCACACTCTTGTCTAGAACGTATGCCCTCGCGTCGAACACTCTCAGGTGTCTTAAGTCTGGTCTTTTGCCATACCAAACTTCGTATGGTGTATTTCCGCCGATACACCTACTTGGGCAGCGATTTCTTAAATAATTGGCTGTAGCCACCGCTTCTGCCCTATATGATTAAGGTAGTCCTGCCTCAATTAACATGCACCTGGCTGTGTCCAGTAGCGTTCTATTTTTTCTCTCCGCTACTCCATTTTGCTGGGGCGTATACGGCGCTGACAATCTTCTCTGGATCCCTTCGCGTTTCAAATATTCATTGAACTCGTTATTACAGTATTCACGACCATTGTCTGTCTGTAAAAATTTTATCCTTCGGCCAGTAAAAGTTTCAACTATATTTTTATATTCTTTAAATTTATCTAATACCTCACCTTTTGTTTTTAGGAAGTAGACCTCGCACCACGTGCTGTGGTCGTCGATAAACGTCACCATGTATCTGGCTCCTCCGTTTGAATCGCACGCCGTTTTACCTATTAGTAAATTCTCGTCGCCACACATATGCGTTGTACACCCGCTGTCCAGGCACCACTTCAATTTAGGTTGACCTTGAACTTTGTTAGCCTCCTCTCTGGTTTGTGCTTGTACATAAAAATCCTCGGTTGTGCTCACTGACGCTCGTAATGACCTTCCACCGCTCTTTGTACGGCAATTTTTAGCAAAATGGCCGAATTTACCACACTTGTAACATTTTCCGTGATTTTTATATTTACTATCACTCGTGCGTTGTGTGTTCGCATGCGACCTTGAGCTCGCTGCAAATGCTTTGTCGTCAAATTCTTGTGAGTCATTAGCTCTGGCTAAACTTTCATTAAGAATCTTAATCTTTAAATCCTCCGGCTTTGGTAATGTGTCTCGACTTTCGATGACGCATCGGAAATTCTCGAAACTTGGCGGTAGTCCATGTAACATCATCGTTGTTAACAATTCTTCGTTGATTTCGATGTCCATGGCAGCTAATTTATCCACTACGTCGAAGAAGTCGTCTAGGTACTGTCGTACATCTCCTCCTTCGTTTAATTTCCGCATGAATAGCGACTTTAAGAGCGTCGCCTTCCTCGCCGGGCCTTTTGATGCGTAGATCTGCTCGAGCTTTTGCCACAGTTCATTCGCCGTTTTACAATTTTTAATAGTTTTTAATTCCGACGGTGCCATATTGCTAAAATAATACTTGCTCTGGCCGATTGATCTGCTTCAATCCACTTTGCGACTTCATTTTCATTACCACTCACTTCATCTGTTTTCACAACACTTCCATTTGCGTACTGCCATAATTTCTTCTGAATTAACAAGGCTTCTATTTGAATCCTCCACGTATCGTAATTGTCCTTCGATAACGCCTGTATATTACTGTTCGTATTTGCCATAGCTATATCGCGCTACACGACGCACAAAACTGATTTTTATAATCAACGACGTAATACACTTTTTAACTTCACACAAAATTAATCTCACAGCTTCCAGAACGTTCTGGGCCCATAACCTATTGTAAATAAGTGGATTAATTATTCGTGTTTGGATTAAGTTTATTTATAATAGCAGTACAATTAATATTAAGTGAGTAACCGACAATTCGACGTGCACGTGGCAATAGCAAGTAAGGCCCTTGATAGACTGTACTATATATGCTAGACGACTAGTAGAGTGCAAGCATGCGTACAGTGCACACTTTCGACAGCGTAGGCATTGCCAAATATCCAACAGTTACACTGTAAAAAATCGGGAGTGATTCTCCATTTGTTTTCTCTTAAAGTTGTAAAATTTCCAATAAATGAACTACTCATTTGTAATAAGTAAAAACAATATCTTTAATCTAAAACAACAAATAAATGAAAAATAAAGGGCTTCAAAGATCATAATAACGATGTCAAAGCGAATGAAACCTCTAACGCCTTGAAAAACATATTACTGAAAAATATTTCAGTTCTTATATCATGAAAGCAGTTTAATTGAAAAATATTAGAGAAAAATATTTTTTTATGGTATAAATATATCACAAAATGTGGTTTTAAGTAATTGTTAAGTAAGTTCGATCATTATTACTGTAAATAGCTTTCTGCGCAGTATCCCTGATTAAAAAAAAGTATTGAACCTATGCAACTGTATATCTATATTGTATGTATATACAGATATACAGTTTGTGTAATTCAACACTTTTTCAATATTTTTCAATACTTTTTTTTAATCAGGGATACTGCGCAGAAAGCTATTTACAGTAATAATGATCGAACTTACTTAACAATTACTTAAAACCACATTTTGTGATATATTTATACCATAAAAAAATATTTTTCTCTACAATTAAACTGCTTTCATGATATAAGAACTGAAATATTTTTCAGTAATATTTTTTTCAAGGCGTTAGAGGTTTCATTCGCTTTGACATCGTTATTATGATCTTTGAAGCCCTTTATTTTTCATTTATTTGTTGTTTTAGATTAAAGATATTGTTTTTACTTATTACAAATGAGTAGTTCATTTATTGGAAATTTTACAACTTTAAGAGAAAACAAATGGAAAAACATGGTTATCACTTAATTTAGACATTTCATTATGCAATTCAATCCGCAACCAAAACGATTGTTTAGTTTTCATATCGTATGCATTTATAATGAATAGAAATTCACATCGTTGAAAGCAAGTCATTTCTTAATCCAGGCTAATACAAATTTTCGTTTCTTATAAGATAGTATCATCGTCAAGTAGGTTTTCTTAGGATTGTTTTTAAATGTAGACAGATTTATCTTTAAATACACTTCTCACAAAAATTAAGGAAGCAAGAAAAAAATCCAAATTTTTGGGGGTTTTCCAACAGGCTGTAACTTGAAGAAAAATGGTCGCACAGCAAATAAAAAAAAAAGCAAATTGTAGCTCCAAAAAATGTATACATGGTTTTATTATGGTTTTTCAGCACGCTATAAAGATATTTTAAGAAAACATAAAAATTCAAACTTTTTTTTTGGTTTTTTTTTTCTAAATTTCTTCGGAATGGCTCGATGGATTAACTCTCAAATCTAATCAGATCTAAGTTTTGATAAACCTTTTCGAATGACGTGTTGTAGAACTCAATCGGTTGATTCTTTTTTGAGAAACCGTACGACAAAATAACTTACTACACACACACACACACACACACACACACACACACACACACACACACACACACACACACACACACACACACACACACACACACACACACAACTCGACTATCGAAAACTTTCTAAAATCAGACCTAAATCAATAACTTCCCTTTATATTTGTCGAGCATTTCGAGCTTAAATATAGCGGAAAGTTCTGGGAATGGCCTGTATTGGAGTCAATCACTTTTCAGGTTTTTAAAAAAATTTTTCTATTTTTCAACGGATTAAAGATACTGACTCTTTTTTCAAAAATTTGAACTGGATAAAGATTTTTGAGATCGAAAAGTCGTAAAGTCAAAATGTGAGCTTTTGATCAACAATTCAAAGATGATGCAAAATTTCGAAAAATTTTTAATTGTTTTGAGTATTTTCAATTTTTGGAACTAGTAACCAACATCGAAAATTTTTTTCATTTCTTTATGATTCCTCATAATTTTCAATCGAATTCAAATATTAATATAAAAAAAAATTATTGTCATTAATAAATCGATAACCATGAATCTTGACAAAATGTTCAAATTATTAATAAAATACTTAAAAAAAAAAAAGAATTGTTTTTAATTTAAATGACAGTTTGATAAATATAATACATTTATTTCTGGTTTAATGACGCAAATGGATCTATTCTTCTGAGTGATTGCGATTAAACAAAGATCCCTAAGATGCATTTTAAGAAAAGGAGACAAAGAAGGGAAAGACAACCCGAGAAAATGATGTTTATGTGAAAAACAATTGTCACAAAACACACTAAGAACCAACTGATTTGTTCCAATTCAATCGTATCTATATTATCTATTCTTGTCAACTTATATAAAGCAATCCGTACTAACTTTGTCTGCGGAAAAAATTTAGAACTAAAGAATGAGCGAGAAACAATGATAAGAAAAAAAAAAAAAAAAAAAAAACAAAGAACGGTGATCCCCAAAGGATCGTAAAATGTTCCTGGGATACATTTCTTCGGAGTGGCGCTTGCGCGATGTACTGTACTTATATCCTCTGGGATCCTTATATAAATACCGCCACTTGTTGAGCAATGCTCATACCTTCACAACACCGTAGGTATCATTTATAATCACCGTCCAACATTCGAACGTCCATTTTTCGAAAAACTCGAAATTTATTCTTCTGACTAAGGTTAGTATTGATATCCACCAATTTATTTTTAATTAACTTTTAAACAAACATCAATATTCTCTCACATCATTTATTTAATTTCCGTCTACAGTTTTTTTTTTCATTATAATAATCTTTTATAGAATTAATAAGTGCAATATGGTAAATGTTTTCGGTAAATATTTCTAAGTTTTTTAATTATCAGTTCACACAAAAAATAAGATTTTACATTTTTATTAAATTTTTTCTCTTTTAATTTCTTTCTTTTTTTTTCAACTTTTATTTCTGTTTAACAAGTGAATTTTCAATGACAGTAGGAAAATTTCTCGCGGCTCATTTGGATTCTGAAAGCTCAGGGGGAAATGAGAAAAGTCGGAAGTGCCGGACGTCCAAGCTTTTAATAATATTGACTGTCTTTTATTCATTTAAGCTCAATCGCGATCGTCGCGTAAAATGTTTTTTTTTTCTATCTTTACATGTTCCTTTTAAATAGGCTTTAAACATTTATATATTTAAATTTAAATGTCATAAACCGTTGGGCTTATTTATTCAGTGTTTAATATGTCTATGTTTGTTATTTTATCATGAAATATTTTTAAATTCATTATTTTCATTGAACACAGTCATTAAGTTGTCTTGATAGACTGTAATCTATAGATATACTAAGGTATATAAGTTTTGTTTAGTGGTGTTCCTTGTTCACGAAATGTACTTAGCAAAGTTGTTGCCTACATCAACCTACATTTTGGTGCAATTTCCTAATTTTATATGTGATCGTTACATCCAGTACGATTATATCTGTTTTATCTTCAAATTCAATAATAATAAAGTTTTTCTTTACTAAATTATGTAATAGATTGCAAAGCGATCACCTGTTAAATCGGATAGGTAAAAAGTAAGGCACGGTTATCGGCATTTTTATGACTTCATTTTTTACTTCATTGATTGCATCTATAAATATTTTGTAAATAATTGCATTACCTTATAATACAATTTGAAAATTTTTATTTCTAATTATCACTTTGATTTCTTAATTAGAAGGATACAACGAATATTAATTAAATTCTCTAATTCATAAGTCAAGCCTTGATTTTATGAAATATTTATATCAATACTTTCAAATTTTAATTACTCAAATAAAAGTGAGTAAGCAAATGATTTTCTTTAAAAATTAGAACGCACATATATTTATATTTATGACATTTTAAAATGTAGATTAAAGTGAGCCTTGTGACACTAGCCTAATAAGCTTGAACAAATGACAGGGTGGATCGATGATGAAACCGTAGAAAATCATTGACTAACGAAAGCCTTGGTGACTGTTCTTTCGATCATTCTTACTACTGATATTCACCAACTGCTAACATTTATCTAGCTTGAATGCTCAATTAATACTCATTGATATATTCATAGATTTTCATTGTTTTTTAACGCTAGTGTTTATCGATAAAAAGGCGCGGCAACAGCCGCAATAAAATTATTAAGTACATGCGGGTAAAACGGTCAGATCGTAATTTCGAAATTTGGGTATTGTGAGGCAAGTCGAATCGGTTCGAAAGAACTTTACAGTTTTTAATTGTAAGTTATAAAAAATATATATTATTATTTGTATAATTTGATATTTTTCTTTGATTAAAGTTAAAAGTGATACCTCAAATTCAACTGATTTCCATTTACAGCTACCATGAACCTTGAAGAATATCGCCAACATGGTAAGTTTTTTTTTTATCTTAATATTTACTATAATTTTTCAATAGAAAGATTTTTCAAATTTTATGGTTCCAATAGTTTAACGTTTTATTTTTAATAAAATTGATAAAATAAAAAATTTAATTCCTACAATTTCAAATCAATTTTTTGATGAATGATAAAAACAAAATACACTTATTTTCTAAATCGTAATTAATCTTAAAGAAGAAAACAAATCTAAACATTTTAAATGTGCACACGAAGTTGGTCAAATTTTTCATTTCAAAAGGTTTAATCGTAGAAAAAAATTTTACATTAATTAGCATCACTCTTGACACTAGGTAATAATTTTAAAATCAGTCGGTTGTAATTGATATGTTATAGATTTTATTATGCTTTCTATTTTATTTTGTATTTGATAATTAATCAAATTAATCAGAGATAAATTTTCGAAATACGATTAGAATATTATTTTTATTATCGTAAATTTTTATTTATTTTTTGTATCAAATGACGTGTAGTTTATTTAATTCGTTTCGTATATAATAAAATTATTTATTTTAATAGTATGAATAAGAATCTAAGCTCTTTATTATCAATTATTTTGAAACATCATTTATTGGTTAAGGAATTAGTCTACTGTGTCACTTTTTAAAATCTCTTTTTTTTTTTTCAATTTTATAGAAGTTAATCTTGACAAAAATATTCTCTGAAAATTTTGGAATAATCTGAGCATTTTAATTGTAGTTTATCGATAATTCGTCCTAGAAATGTGGCTCACGAGAATGTATTTATTATGCCCAACAACTTTTAGATCAATATTTATGATGAGAATTAAAAAAAAAAATTCGCAAAACTGAAAATAAGCTTTTTCTCAGCGCGCACAGTGGACTAATCTCATACAAGACCTACATGCATTTCACTTTTGGTCTTTAATATTAAAGAAATAGGTAGTTCTATGTGAATAAATAATATATTTATACATTAAAAAAATTTCGGTTATTGTTCAAAAAAAAAAAAAGAAACGTTTGTGTTAAAAAATTTCAAGAAAATAATTGTATTGAATTAACGTATAAAAATATTAAATCAATACGCAAAAGTATTTCAAATATCTAAAATATACATTTTTCACATTAACTTATGTGGTGTAGAGAAGAAAAGATTTTTTATTGTATAAATCCGTTTTTCGCTTAAATCGCTTCTTTTATATTTGCTCTAAATGTTATCATAATAATATATTTCAATTATTCTCTTCGAATAAGTATGTTATTTGAAACAATCAATTTAAAGAAGATATATAAATGTTAGATAAATGCGTATGCAATAAAACAGTGATAAAGTAAATTTTACGGACACAGAGATTGTCTTACCGTAAACTTTATGAGATTCAACCTAGCTTCTCTATACATCTATTTCTATTTTTTTTCTGTGCCTGTGGTAATAAAAAAATCCAATACGGATTTTTGTATGTGCATTAAATCAATAGTGTTATATTACATAACTAAATTCTTTTTAACAATTCACATAAGGAAATGTAATATCGATTTTTAATTTCTAACTCAAAGACATGTAAAAAATACCGTATATATGTTTAATGTTAACATGAATAAATAAAAATTGGTTAGAAGAATTTAGAGAAAAAATGTTTATCACGGAATTTTCAAGATACCCATTTAGCTTTCAATTGCTATTTAGCTCCAGTTTTACTGATAAAACTATTTTTAATATATTGTATTAAACCATTTTTTATACGTTTGAACAATTTTAAGTCATGAAATTATTTTTCATATCCCAATATTTGATTTAGGTAAAATGATGAGACTACTGTAATACGTTTTTTTAGTTACGTATCAAGGCAATATATTTTTATGATAAAAAAATTAGTAAAATGGTTAACCCTACAGGCCTTACTGCAACGTCACGCTAATTTTAAATGCAGAGTACCTTAAATTTCACTTATTACAACGATTTTGAGCTTTTCGAGCTCAAAAACATGGTTATTCAGCTATTTTAAGCTCAGCAAATACTCCATGATAAAACTGTTATCAACTTTTTAGCTCTTTCAGTTCAAAAATTAAGTTTTTATTCAGTAAATTATCATTCAGTTAATCACACAAAATCTAGTGACAATAAGACTCTTTAGAATGTCGTGAATCGCGATTTAATTGGTCAAGTTGTTCAAAAGTTATGATGTTTACACAAATACCCATAGTCAGAATAACTTCTTAGGATCTTAAAATTTGAAGATGTGATAAAAACTCGATTATCAAAAACCGTGGTGGAACCAATAACTTCCCAATTTTTTTAAAACCATTAATTTTCATGGTAGGAAGTTAAAAATTAAAATTGTTAATTAAAATTAATTCAGGCTCGAGTAAAAAAATTCGATAATACGTTTTAAAACAATTGATAAATTTAGATCTTTTTATTTCGACAAACAAGGCAAAGAAATGGTGGATTACATAGCTAATTACCTTGAAACTATTCGGACAAGAAGAGTGTATCCAGCTGTGTCACCTGGATATTTAAGGAATATTTTACCAATATCAGCACCAGTTAATGGTGAACCATGGGAGAACATTTTTCAGGATATTGAAAAATGTATCATGCCAGGCGTAACTCATTGGCAAAGTCCTCATATGCATGCATATTTTCCGGCACTTAATTGCCCAGCTAGTTTATTAGCGGACATGTTAGCCGATGCTATTAATTGTCTTGGATTCACTTGGGTAACTAATTTTTCTTTATTTTATTTTTTTGAATTTATTATTTGTTTATTTTTTATTAATAGTAATAATAATAATCATATTTACTAATATTTAATTGAAGGCATCAAGTCCAGTTTGCACAGAGTTAGAGACCGTCGTAATGAATTGGCTTGGAGAAATGATTGGATTACCTGAAGAATTTTTACATTGTCCGGAAGGATCTGGTGGTGGAGTAATACAAACAACTGCTTCTGAATCCACGTTAATTTGTCTTTTAGCTGCTAGATCACGAGCTTTACGTGCTATACAAGAAAATGATCCTGATAAATCACCAGGAGAAATTAATTCCCATCTTGTTGCTTATTGTTCTGATCAAGTAATCATGAATTTTATTGAATTTATTTATTCGGTATTGTCATTAAAACTATCACTTTTGCACGGCTGAGGCAAAAGCTTACGTTTTACTTTCATCTGAAGATCGAAAAATTAGTTTCAAGATGCATTGATCATAAATAATTGGACGGTGATAAGCAACAATGTTTTCACAAAAGTTTTAGAAAAAAAATTTTTTAAAGTACATTTCCACTAAAAAAACATTTCTTAACTCGAATATTCTGTCAGAACAATTCCAGAAAAAAAAATGTGGTAGAAAACTTTATTGCGTATCGCTGACCAATAGATTACAGTATATTTTTCATTTATCGAACTGAGTGTTTAAATTATCTAATAAGTGATCTAAATAAACAATATAGATTTACCAAATCTCGGTTTTATTGTTAATTATTTGATTATAGGCTCACTCCAGTGTAGAAAAAGCCGGGCTAATTGGGCTAGTACAAATGAGGTACATCGAATCAGATGATAAATTGAGCATGCGGGGAGACATGTTGATGGAAGCAATCATCCGGGATCGTGAAGCTGGATTAGTACCATTCTTTGTAAGATAAACATTTTTTTATTGTACATTTACAGTATGAAATAGTGATTTTAAGTTTTATACTTCGAATTGTTTTACGCTCATCGAATTTTAAAATATCATTTAGAACAAAAAAAAATTTTAAATTTGAAGTAGATTATTGATAGTAGTTATTATGATTGTTTATGTCTCATGCAACAAAATCAACAATTTATATTTTAGTTTTAGCAAATTTTTTATGAGAAAACTTTTTCATCATCTGAAGTTTTTTTAAGTTCAATTCTTCCCTTAAATTTACAAATAATTGGTGTATTCAAATTTTCAAAAAATTATATAAGTGATACATTTTTAATTATATTTAAAACGTGTCAACTAGCATAAAAATAAAAAGTAACTCTCCTATTTTCTAAAACTAATCTTCTCTTTTTCAAAAAAAAAAAAATTTCATAAATTCATATAAATTCAAGTATCCATAATTTTCATCTTTCGTTATGAGAAAAATTCGATACCATGTTATGTTAAAAATCAAAGAAGATTAATTAAAAAAAGATCAATATTTCATTCATATTTTAAACCTTCGTTTGTAAGATCAAAAAGTATAAGAAATAAGAATTTGATTTGAAAAATAAAATATCTTTCTGAAAATAAAAAAGACAAGGATTATAATGTTACGAAACAGGAAATCTGCTTATAAGCTTTCTTGACTACTGGGTATCTCATTATTTTCGCTTCATTTATAAATATCTGATGTTTTAAGACTGACAAATTAACTCCTACGGGAAGTCTTATTTCATTTTATATTTTTGTTATAATAACTTAAATCATGGTTGGTATTTGTATCTATAAAAACAGATCAAATCATATCATAATTTAAACTTGAAGTTGTAAAAAAAGAAAATTATTTTTCCAGGTATGTGCAACTCTTGGAACAACTGGTGCTTGTTCTTTTGACAACCTTAGTGAAATAGGACCAATCTGTAAAGATTTTTTCTTAGAATATCAAATAATATTAAATTACATTAATCTGATTATTATTTACTTTAAATTGAAGGTGAAAAAAATTGTATATGGTTACATATCGATGCTGCGTATGCAGGAAGTGCTTTTGTCTGTCCTGAGTTTCGAGGATGGTTACGAGGTGTTGAATTTGCGGATTCTATAGCATTTAATCCAAGTAAATGGCTCATGGTCCATTTTGACTGTACAGCTATGTGGTGAGTAGATACACTATCTTTTTTTCATACTGTTTAAAATATATATTAACTGTATGCTTCATTGCATTGTATTTATGAGGATGTTGAAAAAAAAAAAAAAAAACAACTTTTTCTCTTTTTTTTTTATGGAATCCAAGAATTGAAAGTCTACTTAAAGTAAAAATCTTAATAGTAATAATTATTAATAAAAAAAAAATTTACTATTCTAAAATCTCTAAAATTGTAGAAATTCGAAAATTGATTGTAGATATATTGATTTGTGGACACCATCGAAACGAAACCGAATTTTTTTTTAAACCTTAATATTTCTAGATTTTGTGTTCGTATAAATTCTACGCTTTATTTTATTGCAGGCCATTTTTATGGCCACGTAAATCAATTCATAAGTTTCCGAGTTAGACTACCTTCGGATTATCCTCATTTTCCTTTTATCATTTCATTTCCAATATAAAAAACATTCAAAAAGTTATCTAATTTTTTTAAAATAATTTTCAATTTTTTTTTAATTAATCGTTTTTAATTATCAATGGTATGTTTCTAATATTTTATTCAAATATTTCAAAGTAAGATTGTTTTGATAAAAATCATTGAATGATATTTTTCAGGGTCAAGAATAGTCAAGCACTTCACAGGACTTTCAACGTTGATCCACTGTATTTAAAACATGAAAATTCTGGTAAGATTTATGAAAATGAATTTTTTTTATTGAATCAGCAGATTAGGAAAACAAACAATATTATAAAAGCTCTGAAATTAAGAAAATTATAAATCCGAAAATAAGAAAAGACGTCAAGCATTCGGCAGTGTTATATCAGAATATTTCTAAAATTTTATTTAAGACTTTGGTCTTTCTTCTATCTGCATTACATTTTCAACATCTAAATTTTGTCTAATAATAAACCTGAGATTTTTCTATACTGTTTCTCATTATATTCACATTCATTCCATTAATTTCGTAATGCATTTCAATAGAGAACTAATTAAACTTCCATAGCTACAACTGAATTTTCACCGACAAAAAAATAGATATGACCTACATTTCAATCATTACTGATCAAAATAAATCGTAGTCACTGAAAAAAAATTTTTCTTCGTTGTAAGGTAAAAAACCCAGTTATTGACACTGACCTAGTTATTGACACTTGCAATTTTATTTCAATAATAAAATAATCAACTCTAATAAATGAATAAATATGAATTTTTGAGTTTTAAATTTTAAGATAATTGGTTTTTTGAGAATATTTTATTTTTTTAATTAGAATAAAACTGCAAGTGTCAAACAACTAGGCCAGTGTCAATAACTGTGTCTTTTACCTTGCTTTACTAATTTTAAATAAATCTCAGTAATTTATTAATTAATTGTAAAATTTATCAAGTTAATCCTTAATAATGAACAAAATATTCATTTTGTCAATGAAAAATAAGGAGTCAAACTTCACATATTTATGAAAAATGATTGTTGCAGCATGGCGATGTGTGCTATTTTTAACTTAGTCATTTTAAAAATGGGTGTATATAAAACGTAAAAAACCAATCTAATAAATAAATTAGTGTTAAAATATTCAAGACTGATAACACAAAGAAAAAATCAAAATAAAAAAAAATATTGAGGAAGATCAAAGTAGTTTCGAGTGAAATATAATTTTTTTTAGCGAAAATAATTTTCTTGTCTTAATAAATTTTAACCTCAGCCAAGATATTTTTTTTTTTCTGAATAATTTTCTCGGATCAAGAAAGTCTCTAAATAACTTAAACTAAAAGACATCAACTTCATAGTTTAATATCTTGCACAGACAAAAATTCTATTGAGTATATTTATTTTATCCAGCCCAAGTTAGAAATTCTATAGTAATAATTTAAAATGATATTTTTTAGGACTTGCAATTGATTACATGGTAAAAAAATTTTTATCTTAGAGAAAAGTAAGAATGGAATTTCATAACCATAACTGTAAAAAAAATTGATTATTTTGCAGCATTGGCAAATACCGCTATCAAAGAGATTTCGAGCATTAAAACTTTGGTTTGTGATCAGAAATTATGGAATAACTGGATTGCAGAAGCATATTCGTGAAGTATGAACGAATGACAATTGATTGATAAGTATTGTAAAAATGAAAAAAATTAAATTAAAGTGAATTTTTTAATTTTATATAATTCAGGGTGTTCGTTTAGCTAAAAAATTTGAGGCTCTCGTTTTGGGGGATTCGAGATTCGAAATTCCAGCAGTAAGACACCTTGGTATGGTTGTATTTCGTCTTCGTGGAGAGAATTCATTGACAGAGAGACTTCTTAAAAAAATGAATAGCAATGGCAGAGTTCACTGTGTTCCAGCATCATTGCATGGAAAATATGTTATACGTTTTACTGTTACTTCAACAAAGTATGTAATTATTTCTTATCTTACTCATAAATACAAAAAATTTTATATGTTATTTAATTGAAAATCATTATTTCTCTTTAAGTACAACCAATGAGGATATTTTGCGTGATTGGGCTGAAATAAAAACAACGGCTTCTGAAATTTTATCAACGGCTACTGTTTCACCAGCTAGAGTTAAAGTTTCTCTTGCAGGTAATTGAATTATTCATTACCTGTTGTTTTTTTGATACAATGATAATCTGAAAATAAACAATGATTTGATTATTTATTATTATCATAGAAACACGTCAGAAAAACGAGAACTTTGGATCAAGTTTATTGCTTGCTAATTCGCCAATGTCACCAAAAATAGTTAATGGAAGTTTCGCAGCAATATATGACACAGCTGACGTATTCAATGATTGTATGAAAGCATTTGGACAACTGCGCTTAGAACCACGTGACAGCCCAGGTAAACGCATCCGAAAAATCAAAGGCATGCACTTCTAATCTTCTTTTATGATTGTTTAAAAATTAATTATTTTACATTAATGTTAATTCAATACTATAATAAGAGGAATTTATTTTAATATAACATTTTTAGCGATGCGACGTCGCATTCGAGGTATTTTAATGTCAGGTAAACAATTTTCGTTAGATTCACGAATGGACTTGGTTCAGGTTCGTAAAAAAAAATTTCAATAAACAAAAAATTGCATACCTCAAATATTCGGGCAGTAACTATATAATGATTCACTTTTAAAAGACATTATTTCTGTTTATCTGAAAATTTTTATTTACTCGCATTAAAAATAATTATATAATTAATAAATAATAATTATATTATATCATCAAGCTGAGTTTGCAATGTTTCTTCCATCTAAGTTCGTCTAAGTACATTTTAAAAAACAGGTGGTATTAAAATTTAACAAAATGAGGCGTATATATTTACAGTTAATTTCGTGCTTTTTAATTTTAAAATGAGTGTCAATATTTAACGCACAAAATTTAAGCTACATCTAACTTTATCTTTGCTCTCATTTAGTTTCTTTCATTCAGTTAACATCTTTATAACTCGAACAGATACCACAAGCTTCCAGCTTTACTAGTATTCAAATTCGATGGATTTCCATCGAACTTATGTAAAGAGAGGATTTCTCTTGACCATGTGGGAAGATGGAATGTCCATCTGTTGGCTTGAATTAAGATTCACTAGTCACTTGACCAATAGGCATGGAACTTTAATTTATATATATATATATATATATACAATCGCTCAAAGAAAAAATAGCTATGAAAATAGCTCGGTTACATCTAACATTGATTGACGAGTTTTGATATCATTATATAAGTTTTACTGTAGTATTATGAAATTTAGTTTTTTGCGTGTGAGAAAAATTATAATAAAGTTAAAAAGACTTTTATATGTAACATAATTATGTTAAGTCTATTTCTACCTTGAACATTGGAACATCTTTTATTTACATTATTTATTATTTATCTGTCACTGTGATTGTTATTCCTACTATTTTTCATTACACTGATGAGTTTCTAACAGTTATTAAAAGAAAATAATTTTCACCTAAATGGTTTAAAAATATTATAAGCATTTATTATATACCTTATTTTTGTATAAAATTATCGATAGGTTCTCTATGATGACGCCAGTTGATCATGTTATTTTCTGAACTGTGCGTCACGCCTGATGTCGTTAGTATGTTAAAATTCTTCGAATCGTGCGTTATATAGCTAGTTATTTGTTAACCTTCAGAAAATTATTATTGCCGTCGCTTGATATTTTCTTCGTCAGCTCTTTGCCGTAAAAAATAAATACAAATTGATCTCGTAGATGTTCTTAAAAATTATATAATTTAGCACCGGCAGTTTACTGATACCTTCCTTAGTCTTGTAATAAATTGTTCAATACTTGATTCTGACATTTGAGGTGTGCAGAATTGTAAATTTAAAAAAAATTATACAATATTCAGATTGTTATTGTTTTAGGGATATGCATCTTGTGGACGTCCTTTATCCGAACCTTCTACGACATTACCTTTAATGAAAGAAGATGAAGATTATAACGGAAAAAATGATTCGAATTTCAGTATTGACAAAACTGACAAACCTATTGGTAAGAATGTTTCATCAAACAGCAATACTATACAAGAGTGAATTTAAATAATAAGTATTTTAAAAATAATATCAAATGTGTAACACTCAATCTTTCCAATAAAAATCACAGTTAATTACGTTACTATTTAATTAATTGATTATTCGCGTTGACTAGATCAATAACTCTCATATTAATTGTTGAATTTAATTATAGAAATAAATAGTGAATAATTATAAAATAGATACTTGATAATAAAAAATAATTAATGAGGAAAGATTGTACACAATTGATTAATCAACAATAAATTGTTAATATTTCTTGTGTGTAAACTGACTAATGATGATAATAATAATAGTAATAATGAAATAAATAAGAGTAAATAAATAATAGCTTAATGAAAACTTAAAAAAATAAATTGAATAATTTAAGGCATCTATTACGATAACACGACATCGAAATCAAATTCAGACGATTCGATTGGCGTGAATAATCATCAGGTGAGTTTTCAAACGAACGCTGAGAACACTATGATGAATTTTGAGATCAATGAGTTATACGTGGGAAAAACAATTACAAAGAGCGAAACCATTGGTGGAATAAGTGGTTTAATCAATACTACATTCACAATTCAATCACAATCTGATGAAACAATGAATAATAAGGATTTAAAAAAGAAATAGAAAAATACTTTCATCAATAGTAAAGTTTATTTTGTGAAAAAAAAAAAAATTTAATTAATTATAAAAAAAATTTAATCATTTAACATTAAACAAAAAAAAATGGTAATGTAAAATTAAGTATACAATAAAATTTTCTTCAGTTGATTTATTTTATTTTATTTCTTATTCCAGTCAATAATAGAACTGATAAATAATTGTTACAATACATTTGATGCATCTATTTATTCAAATATATAATTTATAACTTCAATATAATTGATGATATGAAATTTGAAATTGAATTTATAATTTAGATTATAAATTGAAAATTAATTTATTGCATTAATAATTGCACTCATACATTACTTAAACTCGAATATACGACCTTATACACTAATGATATTATTTTTTTTTCAATGGCAAAATATGATAGCATTTATAATGAATTGTAATACTCTTGACATATCACGTGAAAGCGCTTTTCAATGTCATAAATCTATGATATAATTTTTTTGTTTTACAATTAATATGCAATTTATCCACAATATTGCTAATTCATTGCAAAACAATCGCTTCTTAAAATATTTTTAAAATTTACGTCTTCATAGACTTCGATGGTTCTTTTTTTTTTGTTTTTAACAAAATACTAGGTACGAATTTAATACAATAGTTACAAAGCTTCGTACAGAGATAAATTAAATCATTGGTAATTACGACATTTAAATTTGAAACACAGAAAATTTTTCCAAAATAAACTCTTTTTAACAATTTTAAAAATTAGCCTATTTTTAACATAATAATAAATACACTTAAAAATATTTAACAGCATTATAGATATACTCTCTTGTCTATTCTATCCTATATAAATATGTTAACTGATAGTATTGAACCTGATGATTATAAATTATAGCTTTAATAGTAACACAAATGTTATGTTTAACATAAGATTGTAATTAATTGATACTGATCACTTTCATTAGATCAAATTTATTAGAACAAGTGATAGTTGTTCGGAAAGTGGGTCCACCTTATTTTTAACTATAAAATATCAAAAATAGATATTCTCGAATTTTTTTATCATTATTCTAATTCACAGATTTATTTTATCAATTATTAATTTAATCAAAAATACATTTTTCAAGTAGCTTTGAAATTTTTAAGTTTAAAAAAACTTTATGTCAACCGAAAATCGCTACTAAAATATGTCCACATGAGTTTAGCGATTTCGAGTTAATTTTTTAGTACCCTACGTGTAAAAACAAACAATTGAAAATACAAAATTTTTTCGAAAACGTTAATTATAAACGTTTATAAACCGTAAGAAAAAGATATGTAATTGCAAAAAAAGATTTCTAATATTTTTATCAGTCAAAATATTGTGAACCTTACTTCCGAATAATTATCAAACAAATTTTTTGCAATTGACTTTATTATTAAAATATAAACTTAACTGTTGCAATAGAATGACTTTATTATTATTGAAATGAAGTTGATCATATAGATAAATAAATTTTCAAATTTTACCAGAGTTTAAAGAACAAATTTCAATAGTATCTGGATACTTGAACACAGATTCATTAGTTGTTATTGAAATAATGGCATAAGTATGTAAATGTGAACATTAAAGTGCGCCGAATGTGTTGACACTGAATGTGAGTGCAACATAAAGATTACATGGTACATTGATAATTTAAAGATTAAAAAAAAAAAAGATATCGTATATCGTGTTTGGAATGCTTATCTGCAATGTTGATTATGTTGTTGTAATTGTTTTTGTTGCTATTAAATAATCGTTCGTCAATATACAATACTAATAACAATAATAATGATTATTCAATAATGTTGTTAAACATAGATAATGTTGATATAGCTACAGCCAACAACAGCCAATATAATATGTTACGTATTTTTTACTTTTATGACTCGCAATTATCATTCTCCTCACATGGCACGTGGATGTAATTCAACTGTGAGACCAAAAACTATACATAAATAATAACAAAATCATAAAAAAACAAATAAACGACATAATTTTTTTAATTAAACTATTTGTTCATTTTTCACGTGAATGTTATAATTTAGACTAAAACTCTAAGGCACTTTTATCTCACGTGATGTAAAATTGATGATAGTTTCATTTTTGCTTAAATAGTTATGAAAAACGTGGTAATTTTACATTAAAAATATGAAAATCAAGTGTTGAATGTGACAAAAAAAATTAACATAATTTAAAAAAAATTACTAAATTAAACACAAGAAATTTAACGAGCATAGTCAATGGCCTCACAGATGTGCGTGCGAAAATGAACAAATGACCCGACACGAGCCGCATGGCTTGCCAAAAAAACCTCACGAATCAAATAATTATCTTCTCAAAACGTGTAAAATTCGTTTGGCAAAAGGCTTTTTGGGAAAGCCTTTCTGTGAGGACATGCGCGTTCAGCTTACGCTTATTTTTTACTACTTCCATAAAATCATAATAAATTAACAATATGGTACATTAGATTGTATAATAAAAAAAAATTTTTTCTTTACTTATGTATTATTGACTTGGTAAAGTGGAAGTAGAAAAAAATAGAAAGCTGAAGGCCCACGCAGTGCGTTGTTTCAATTATTTTTTGACAAAAAGTATACTTTTGGAGCGGAAGGTGGGGTTTTATACTGTTTACTCAAAATTCGTTTTGATTTTAGCATTTTCATTATTAATAACAATAACGATTTAAAATTTTGCTTTGATTATGATTATAAGAAAAAAAAATTTCTTAAAATCATTGGGAATTTCGTCTTGAGTCAAAAAAAGATTAATTATTTCGAAGAATAATTTCGAATAAACAGCATTTATCAAAGATAATGGAAGAAATATTTACAAAATTATACATGGGAAAAATTAACCGTGCATCGGGCATTGCTTTTCAATGGCAAATAAAAGAAAAAAGTAATTTAATTTCGGATATATAACGAAGCTGAGTATTGCAGTAAATTGTGTAACTTAAAATTAATCATGCTTAGTAATTTTTAATGTGATTTAATAATTAGACGAAAAACTTAACAATAATAATAAAAAAAAAAAAAAAACAAATAATAATACTCAAGACACCTTAACGTAAAAAATATTTAAAGAATCAAAAAAAGCTGCAAGAATGAAAAAGTTAACTTGATTCAAGAAAAAAATTTTGAACGAAAAAAATGATTTTGAAGGGTTTGATCATCTTTACACTGTTAGAAATGTTTTTGAGCCATGTTAAATTTACTGAAATCAGAAAAATTTCTCAAGGCAAGAACTTTTTTTCTTGATTAAAGATAATTAAAGTTTTAAAGTTATTTTCGCAGTTTATGTTTTTTTTCTTTTGAACCAAGTTCATTTTTTTAAATCAGTGTGAATAAATAAAATATGCTGAGTCGTATTAACAACAAAAAGATAGTTGACGTTCAAATAATGTTTCATACACCTGTACCATTTGTTCATACATTAAAAGATTTTCAATTTCTCATTCCAACTTAATACTTATTTTATCTAGACTTATTTATACTATCTACATAGAATTTAATTCATAAAATCCAACTAGAAATTAATATTATTAATTATTCAGTTGGTTGTAGCAATATTTAAATGCAATTGTAATTTTAGTTTTAATATTTAAGTAATTAAAATTTAATGAGGTCTACTCGACTAAACTTATTTCCAGTTGGTATTTTATTGTAACACAGCTAATTGGTGAACATGCTGTAAATACGCCGTGAAAGACGCTATCTATGCGTACTATAGTTATTGTTTTTTGTTCGACAGTAAATCGAACGAGTTAGGACAGAGAAAAAGTCAAGAGTATATATGTGAATACTACTCCTAAAATAGTGTGAAAGAAATCAATCAAATAAATAAGTTATAAAAAATGATTTTTTAAAAATAAACTTCCGTAATAATTGATTTTAGAGAAATTATTTTTAGTAACTATCAATCAATAATTACTTTATCTATTCTTAGTATTTAAAATTTATTATTTTCTAATAGCTATGATATTTTTGTTACCGAGTATTTAAAACCTTATTGAAGATTTAATAGAAAAAAATAATATTTTATCAGATAGATCCCTATTCTAAGCACGGATTAAAATTTAAGAAATGTCTATTAAAACAGCCACTTTTCATACTTCTTTAATATTACAAATTCTTAAACTGCTAAGTTATTAATTTTGAAAAATATTAACTAATGAGTTAAATATTTAGCTATGGAATTTTTATGACTTACGTTAGAAAAAGTTACGACGAATTATAGTAAATATTTATAAAAAAATTTTGAACGGCTTTTACTAATTTCACGCTTAAATAATTAAGTGTATTTTAAAACTTTTTAGGGCCTCTACAGGAGATAAGAATAAAGAATGTAATGTAAATACAGTGGTGATAATCACAGCGACCTACTAAGCAAGCCTTAGCTCCTGACGAGCGAACTAAGGATTAGGAATAAAGTAGATAGGATCAGGAGAGTTTTATTTAAGCTTGAGGAATGAGATACCCTATTGCACATATCTTCCTCACAGAAGCACATGTGACCAGTGCCGGTACTTTCCATCATGCACACGTGGTCCACCATGAATAAGTTTATTTGCAATTGTGAAGTGCATGTCCTTCGTACACTCTCGTATGCTGAAAAACAAATTTATATATTAGCTTAATTATTTATATATAAGCATTATAAGTTATCATCAGAAATAATTAGGGGAGCGAAGTAAGTCTTTACGTGGATGAGAATTTCATATTTTTTGGTACACTTTTAAAAAAGAAATATAATTATTTTATATTCATGTATAAATTAGTCATCAACCATTATTAAAAAAACAATATTTTTTTCTTTTAGTGTGCGTATGTCTTTCCAATTAGTCAAATCTTACATTATGGAATATCATTTGTTTTATGCTCAAAGTTTTTTAAATAATAAATATTTATCAATATGCAAAGTATATTTTTTTCGTAAAAATATAGATAAAGTCATGGGATATACTAGCTCAAATCGAACAATTAATGGAATCAACCATTTTCAACCTAGATGAATTCTGGTCATAATTTCTCTTTTATGATAAAACAAAGTCCTGGCAAAAGAAACAAATTAAAAACATTTATTTCAAAAAGTCATGCAAAATTCAAAATTTTACTATTTTTCAAGCTTTTCAAGTCTATTTTTCGAATAGCTCTAAAACTATTATGGTAACAGAAATCCACCTAAATTTATTTAGGAGAAAATATGTGGGGCTACAGAAGAAAAATATATTCGAAAAATGTTAAACGAAATTTGTAAAACTTTGAAATTCAGAAAATCGTAATAATCGAAAGTCGAGATTCAATTTTTTGCTCAAGTTTTTTTTTTGTATAATGCTTTCAACTGATCTTAAAATACTCTGAAATTTACAGAAGCATGTAATTCTATTTATTTTTTCAAAATATACATTTTTAAGTTTTGATAAGAAAAAAATAATTTTTTTTGCAGCTTCTAAATGAAGTAAAGCAAAGCAAATGTTTAGTTTTACAAATTTTTAGCAATAAAAAATCTAATCTACGACATTGAAATATAAAATAAAATTATTTGTTTTTGTAATTATTATTTATAAATGGTACTAGATCAAATTGCTGCACAATACCACAGTGAATTTAAAGGTAATGTTTCAAGAAAATTTTTTTCCACGTAAGTACATTCGAATTATTCCACTAAATGAAATTATTTTCAACAGGTCATCAATGTTTGATTACGTCAGTCACCTATTTATTATCTGGTTATAAGTTTTTATTAAACGGTAGAAGTCTATTATTATCAAAACTGATCTGCGTTAATGTACTGACTACTGACAAACCTATACAAATCATTAACAGATGTATAAATTCTATTTAAACGGAACTAAGTTATTGATTATAATAATTTTATTGAACGCCTATTATATTAAAATCTGAACTATGTCGATTTAATTTTGTATTTATGTTCTTTTGTAAATTATACTTTATACTATTAATTGGTTTTTTTTTTTATCAATCCACAAAAAAAATCCATATAATTAAGTAACTCACGTGATTTTGCATTGCGGACCATTTTAACACAACAGCCATTACAGGTCATGAGTGGTGGTTGATCTCTTGGAAGCGCAGTGTAATTGAAAGGATCCTTGCATCTGAGATCTGTCCATGAATCACATTCGTAACAGTAAACTGAGCGTGCTATTTGATTATAAGATATTTAATTAATAAGGTTTTGCAATATTTTTTATAAATTATTTTAATTATACATTGATTCCTTATCTTAGAAGTATAAATTAAAAAATCAACTTTTGTGTCATAAATATAATTTTTAATAGGAAATAAGTTCTTAATTAAATTTAGCATTTCTGAATTTTTTTTATTTACCAAAATCTCCATGCAAAAAAGATCAATAAATATGCATAAAAAATGACATCTTTTTAAAGTATGTTTTAAAGATATATAGTTATAACTATAAGAAAAATCGTATCTCAAGAATCAGCGATAATAATAACAATAACTATTTAATTACTGCAAATGAAATAAGTTTTATAGCTAAAAATTAGTGTAATTAAAAATTATTGAACGTTTTGAGTTTAGTTTTTTTGATTTATAATTGAAAATTTTCTTTGTCATTCATAAAAAATGCAATTAAAAAATTAAATACAAATATTTCTCATTTTTAAATGAACATTTCAAATATTCATAGTACTATTTTTAATATTATTCAATAATATGTGATAATTCTTTTGATATTTCAATAAAATGTTGAAAATTTTTGCTGTGACTATTGTCATATATTTTATTAGTTCAACTACTGTTCCCGGAGGATTCAACTACTGTAGCTTGTCAGAATTGATTGTTTAGCTACTATTCCTTTCATAGTTTATCTTAAAAACGTTGTCAAAATATAAATATTCAATTATCTGCGTTATTTTGCGCTTCAATCAATTCAAAATTGTTTATATTTTCATGAAAATCACTAATTTGAACTAATAATTACATCTTTATATATTAAAAGTAGGGTCAAATACGTTTTACTTTAAAACCTGTTCAACTAACTGAGTACTTTACCTCAATTAGATTTCTATAGAAATAGATTTCATATATGAAATATATTGAAAATCTGTATACTGCCGAGATTAGAACTCGCTATTTAAAACTTTTATCCAATGTATCATTCTATGTAATCAATGTAAAATAAACTCACGTTCAAATTTTTACTTATTAACATCAAAATTTCATTTAAATTGTTTAGACAAGAAATTACTTCTTTTTCAAGTATTTTATTCATAATTTATTAATTGCCCGTAAAAATATTTTCTTATATGATTCCATAATATGTTTGATAGGTCAATATTGGTCATATCAAGCCATATATGGACATGTCTGGCACAGAAAAAAAAATTTACTTGAATCAAGTAAATAATTTTAAAGAACTCCATATCCTTGATTTGAGTAAAAAAATTCTTAAACTACGAAATTTTTTTTCAATTTAAGTAAATTTTACTGTATTCAAGAATTTTTCATCTTCATTCAAGACAATGAAACTCTTCAAAATTTTTTTCTTGATTTGAGAATTTTTCTCTTGATTCAAGGTAATTTTATTTTTCATTAAATATATATTATCAGATCAGGTCATATAAGATATATCAGAACGGTTTTTGACTAGAGATCATGAAAATTTACAAATAAATAATCTTTATTTAAAATATTTCTTTTGCAGATAAAGAATTTTATTTCCACTAATTATCAAGTAAATTAAGATAAAAAAATCTTTGCGCTATGCAGGTAAGTATTATCTATGCTAATGAATATTGAAAAAAATTGATTGTTTAATTAATTCAATTCAATTAAATTTATAAACACTCAAACTAACTATTCTATATTAAAACCTCTATAACTAGCTAATTATATAGATAATTAAAAGCTTGTCAATAAATTGACAATTCCCTTGACATAATACAGTTGAAACACATATTTTCTATTGATCTAAATCACTTACTTTGGCATTCAGCATGACAGACGTTGGCAACAGCTAGCATTATTGCCACTGAAAAAAATATATAAGTATTCGATTAAAAGTTTGTTTCATTAAAATTATTATCACGTACATTATCCGTAGATATCAATAGTAATTTAGAAAAACTAAAATTATTTATACCTACAATTATATGTACATATCTAATTACTATTTTCTAATTTTTCTACAAAGATATTTAAGAACAACCAATCAGTAACAATTGTCTGATGTTTATTTTTATTTCCTTTACCAACTTACCCCTTTGGAGAATGAACCAGTCGTAAGCTTATCTTATATTTTGTTAATTATTGTTAGAAACTTAAAGACTAGATTAATTTAACTCTCTGTTTAAAATAGTACTTTAAATTTATTTAATAATTTAGTTAATAATATTTTATCAACAAACCTGCTATAAAGTAGTCGGGTTCCATTGTTGGCACCAGTATATGTCAATTTCAATGCAGTAAAACATGCGCGCAAAATCATGTGTTTATTTAATTTTTGCCACGTGATTTTGACCTGAGAAAATAGGATTATCAAGACTTTATTTATATAATAATCTTATTACAAATAAACTTAGATATGTGATGAAATAATAACATAAATAATTATAATTCAATAAAAAATAGAGATGAATGAAAAAGACAGAACTGAAAGAGTGTAAGCGGCAAAAAAAAAAAGGATTTTTTGTCACATAAAAAAAAAATAAATTATTTTTCATCACTACTCAAATAAGATGTCACCGTTAGAAGGTAAATTATTCTGTTATTATCCTCTGAAAGTGTTATTATTCATTTGAATTAAAGTTATAGCTTTTATATTTTTCAAATATTCCAATATATTACATTTTAAAAATGTCAAAAAGCTGCATTAATTCGTTTACATTTTTATATAAAACTCTGTTAAAAAAAGATAAGAAATAAATTAATATAAAATAATTCGAAAACAAAGCATCGATTGTTAGCTGAAAAAAAATTTATTGCACCTATCAAAATAGAATAATCCATTTAAACCAACAAAAATTTTAAAGAAATTAAAAAATCATTCTATAATAAGCTTTGAACTATCATAAAAAGATTTGAGTTAAATACCTTGTTGAATGGTATTAATCTAAGATGATGTTAAATCGAATCAAAGGTCATTTTATTCAAAACAGATTTACATAACAAGTATCCGTAGATTCACAGTCGTTCTTGTGCCCTCTTTAATACGTTTATCAAAAACATTAAATAATATGATTATAGTTTAACTTTTAAGAGAATATATAATTTTTTTCGATGCAGCATCAGAACATCAACTATACTAAGTATTGTCGTTACAAAATCCATCGTTTTTTTTTTTTTTTATTTAGCACATCTGCAATAGTAAACATGATTTTTAAATCATAAATACCGTATCCATTTGTTTTCTTGAAAAACTAGAAAATGATAACGCACCTTCTTATTTGAGCAATACATTTGGCTACTTCTTCGAACTTTCAATTAAAATCATGTCATAATATTATATTCATGGTTGAAAATAAATACTTGAAAGTGATAAATCCGATTATTTAGTTGAAACAGTTCTATTCAATTGTAATATTTATTAATCCATTGAATATAAAGTTTGCATGAAAAGAAAAAAGAAATGTTAGTTTTAATAGAATTAAAATTTTTTAAATAAATGGTTATTGAAAACATAAAATTTTTATTAAAAAAATTCAACATACACAAAATAATACAAATTAATAATAAGAATAATAATAATAATTATAGTACTATAATTTAATTTTTTAGTTAATAGAAGATATTGACAAATAAATCCAAAGATAAATAAAATGATAAATATAAAAACATTCTTGAACTATGTATTTTTTCGGGTCTTAATAGTAAACTAGAAAATGATAGATTCTATACGAATTCCTGGTGACGAACTATTTAAATTGACCATAAAAAATCCAAAAATATTTTTAAGTTTATAACAACACCCACGTGAATGACAGTGATAGGCTTAAGTCGAGTCCACTTTCTGCACTAATTTTGCGGATACTAATAATGTATGAGAAACGTGAGTGTGGCACTGGTGATGATCTTTCAAAGCTCATCAGAGAGCTTTACGCGATTGCGCATTCCGAAAATATTTTATATACAAGCTTAGAAGATCAATATTGTAAAGTTTACTGCAGCAATTCCATAAAAACTATATAATAGAGCAAGCTATAATTACCCAGTAAGAGAAATATATAAGAATGATTACAAGATATGACATATATATATGATATATATATATATATATATATATATATATATATATATATATATATATATATATATATA
>CAJNRD030001121.1:8314899-8332399 GCA_905319865.3 Cotesia congregata
CGTGTCTAACATGCAGAGTGGACGGTAGGATGATGGTTTGTCAGGTGGCTTCTTTCCTTTCGGGAGCAGTACAAGTCTTTGCCACTTCCACCTTTCAGGGAAGACTCCTTCTTTGAGACACGCATTGTAGGTATCTATGAATAATGCCGGCGCTGCTTTAATGGATGTTTTTAAAGCAATGTTTGGAATTCCATCCAATCCTGGCGCCTTATTATTCCCTACATGATCGCATGCCTCCAACAATTCCTCCTCTGCAGTGATGAATGGACTGCAGTGATGAATGGATCAACTCACGTTGCTGAGGAAACAACGTACAGACGATCTCTCTAGTAGCTGTGGGCAGGTAGGTGACGGTATTGGTTGATATTTCAGGTGGGTCATGACCACCTTGTACGGTCTGCCCCACAGATCGTTCTCTACCTCTTCGACGAGTTCCTTCCAACAACGTCTTTGGGAGTTATTTGATGGCTTACTATCTTTGATGGCTTTATTCAATTCTCGACGGGCCTTTTTGTTCACGGTCAGGTTTTTCCTGGTCAGGTCCCGGGGGATTCCCTCATGGAAAGGTTTCAAGTCTTTAATGTGCGCGGTGAACGTTTTACCTTCTTTGCTAACTTCGTATACGGAAGGACCGATGATTTTAGTTACCGTAAAACCCGTCGCGTACTTCTCCGCCAGTTTAGCTGAAAAGTGGTCAATCGCCGATGACAAATGGTGTTCCCTCTTGCTGACCAGGTCTCCAAGAGCTGGTTGCCAGGAACCACGTTTGCGATTGTAATATTTTGCTTGTTTCCCATAGGCTTGGGCCAGATTAACCTTGACCAACTCAATGGTATCTTCCAAGGTCTTGGCTGCCCGATGTGGATCATAAACCTCGCCTTTTCCTTCGTCGGCTCGTGCCCTTATTGACAAAGGAGGCAGGATTTCGCGGCCGTAATTCAAATACGCCGGAGAGAATTCTGTCGCGTCATGTTTCGCAGTGTTATAGGCGAAAGTGAACTCTGGAACTTGCTTATCCCAGTTTCACTGGTTTGTTCCAACGAATTGGGCGATCATTATTCCTATGACTCGGTTCGTTCTTTCGACTGGATTGCATTGAGGCGAATATGGTGAATTTAGCTTTCCGCAATTTATCAAATGACGCACTCACGTGGGATATTGGGAATGCATCTTTCTCGGAGACGTCGTTTACTTTCCTGAAATCTACGCAAAACCGGTATTTTCGGTCCTTTTTCTTTACTAACACGACAGGAGAGTTCCACGGGCTGTTTGATGGTTCGATGATTCCATCTTTCAGCATTTTGTCAACTTCGTCATTCATAACACCGGCACACAAAAAAAAAAGTGGAATGTACTTTGGACCGGACCTACCTACCGACATGTATTTCGACCTGCTGAATCCGAATTTCAAGTCCGTTTGGCCCGGTCACCCTCCAGTTTTGAGTAAAATGCAAAAAACCTCAAAAAAGGGCAAAAAACTGCAGTCACAGCAATAAAAAAATTTTTGTGGACCCGGATCACGTATGATTTTTATGTATTTCAATTTACTGAATCTAAATCTGAAAGTTACTTAGCCCGATGAGACGTTCAAATTTGAAAAATAACGAAAAACCCAAAAAAAATTGCAAAAAATCATGAAAAATTGAAGTTTTCGAAATGAAATTCGTTTTAGACTCGGATTGAGTATGATTTTAATGTATTTTGTTCCGCTGAGTTTGAATCTGAAGTTTTTTTTCCCCGCTAACGTTTTAAAATTAAAAAAAATCTCAAAAAACCAAAAAAATCGGGAAAATTGCAGTTATAAATATGAAAAAAAAATCTATAAAATATGATTAAATACTTTTTTTGTATTTTTTCACGCATAAAATACAAGTTGAGAATTTGAAACTATGAAAAATTGTAATTTCTATAAAAAATGACGTATAACTAGAATAAAAAGAACGATTTTCTCGAATTTCAAAATGTTCTTCGTTGGTATCGAACTCTTTTGTTCTCAAACGATCTACGCAGTGGATTTTCCTTCCGTTTGTTATTATCTCTTGGTGTATCCTTTTTAAGTATCCAGCAAAAATCTGCTATCGTATTAATATTCCAATTTCTTTGATACCTAGTTTCCATTTCACTTATGTCTTGATGGAATCATTCTTCTTGTTTTTCATTGTAGTCTCTAAGATTTTCAGGAAAGTGGTCAATGTGAGAATCCATGAAGTGTAGTTTGAGATTCATTAAGAAAACTTAATTTTTGTAATTTGTCACCAATTTTTCTACTAACGTCCTGTTATTTTCGTTTCTTTGATTTCCTAAAAAGTTTTGAGACACATTTTTGAAACTTACCCAAGCTGCTCTCTCCGTCTCGTTCATTTACTCTATAAAATTTGGATACTGAAATAGAGTTCGAATTTGGGATCCATCAAAAATTCCTTCTTTTGATTTTGCATCACTTATCGCAGAAAATTTTCCTTTCAAATACTGGAAACAATAGTAGTACACATAGTAGTGGTTCACTGGACACTTGAAAGGGATACACCAAGAGATAATAACAAGCGGAAGGAAAATCCACTGCGTAGATCGTTTGAGAACAAAAGAGTTCGATACCAACGAAGAACATTTTGAAATTCGAGAAAATCGTTCTTTTTATTCTAGTTATACGTCATTTTTTATAGAAATTACAATTTTTCATAGTTTCAAATTCTCAACTTGTATTTTATGCGTGAAAAAATACAAAAAAAGTATTTAATCATATTTTATAGATTTTTTTTTTTCATATTTATAACTGCAATTTTCCCGATTTTTTTGGTTTTTTGAGATTTTTTTTAATTTTAAAACGTTAGCGGGAAAGAAAACTTCAGATTCAAACTCAGCGGAACAAAATACATTAAAATCATACTCAATCCGAGTCTAAAACGAATTTTATTTCGAAAACTTCAATTTTTCATGATTTTTTGCAATTTTTTTTGGGTTTTTCGTTATTTTTCAAATTTGAACGGCTCATCGGACTAAGTAACTTTTAGATTTAGATTCAGTAAATTGAAATACATAAAAATCATACGTGATCCGGGTCCACAAAAATTTTTTTATTGCTGTGACTGCAGTTTTTTGCAATTTTTTGCCCTTTTTTGAGGTTTTTTGCATTTTACTCAAAACTGGAGGGCGACCGGGCCAAACGGACTTGAAATTCGGATTCAGCAGGTCGAAATACATGTCGGTAGGTAGGTCCGGTCCAAAGTACATTCCACTTTTTTTTTATGTGTGCCGGTGTAATTTGTTGCATTTTCGGGTTTCTGGGAAAATAACGCGCCTTTATTGGTTCTGTTCGCGGTTTAATTTTAATTTTGTGCGTCGCACACCGGGTAGGGCCACCGATTTCTTCATCCAATTTGAGCCAGGTCTTTATTTCTTGCCGAGTAGCCTCCAAATCATGTTCTATGTCTAATGAGTTGAATGATTCTGCCCCGCGAAACAACTGATAACCAAGTATCGCTAGGTTATCTACGCCTAGGAGCATATCATTTGCATAAGCTGGCATGACATGAAATGGTAGCTCGTACGAGCGATTGTTTTCCTGGACATTGAGCCAAACTGTACCAGATGATAGAATCACGTGATTCCCTAATGTCGATCCCCGTATCGGAGTGGGGTTATGTTTGGTGTATAATTGGTTTTCGCGAATGAAATCCCAGATTCGTTGGGAGGTAATAGACGCGGTTGCTCCTGTATCCATTAATGCATGGATTTTCATACCACCGAGTCCAATCTCGGCGAAGGGACGTTTCTCGCCGGGCTTCAGTGCTGTTGGCTGGAAGTGCCCGCCTGAGGCTCTGGATTGGTCGGGGCAGTGTTCTTTCCCTGGGGTGGTGCTCCCTGTGAGGTCACGGGCCGGTTTTGGGAGCGCGTGCCGGTCCTCGCGGCGTTTCCCGGATATGGACAACAATCGCGAGAATAAACGTCTAGTTTTCCGCACCGCCTACAAAACTTCACCGCCTGATTCGTACATTGTTCCCTAGTGTGCCCCTTTTGGCGGCATCGCCAGCAACACTCTCGCCAATTATACTCAAAGATCTCTACGGGTGCCGGTTCAACGGGTTTAGCGGGCTTTCGATTGAATGAAGTTTCCGGTTTCCGGGCTGTTTGTTTGGTCTCTTTGACCGCGGGGGGTTTCTCTTGAGCAACGAGTTGCTCGTACTCTCTTGCAAGCCGTAAAAGTCCTGGGACGTTAGCAAACTCTGTGCGCTTCATGTAACGTCGATATTCCGGTCTCATATTTTGATATAGCCGGGTAAGACGGGCCGAGTTTGACATCTGGCCATATCTTCGCATCAAGGTTTGCAATCTTGTTGCGTATTCCGCCGCAGACTCGGTTGCTACCTGGACGCTGTTCTGGATTTGCTCTTCCAACTCGAGTTCGAGGCCCGGAGGCAGGTAAAAAGATTTTAGGTCCGACACAAAATCTTCCCAAGAGACCCAATCTCTCTTGTTGTTGCGACACCAGAGGAGAGCCTTTTCGCGCAACAATATTGGGATGCATGGTAGCAGGTGGTCCATCTCGAACCCATAACTTTCTGCCATTTCCTCCAGTCGTTCCAAAAAGTCTTGAACGTCGCGTTCCCCTTTGAACACGACGTTTCACTAGCGAACAAGGTCCCTCCTGCGGAGTTCAACAGAATCATCCCCAAGCACCGAGAGATGTTGATGGTCATGTCTGGGTGTTCCTGAGAACGAGGGGCCTACTCTGGTCGGGCTCACGAAGTCGACCATGCGTTCTGACCGGCGGTTTCCGTCTCCGCCTCCTCGTCGCTCATTCTCCAAGCTCGAAACGCGATCACGATTGTTGCCGTGAGTGTTCATGCGGGCCTCTCGCTCCGCCTTTTTCCGCTGCTCGGCCTCGTACCTCATTCGTGCTTCCCTCGCGTCGAGCTGCAGTTCGAAAGCTCGTTGTTCCTCCTTTTCCCGCAAGAGTCGCGCCCGTATTTCCTGACGTAATCGTTCGCGTAGCTCCCAGTCGGCTTGTTCTGCGGCCTCGCGGGCTACCCTCTCCTGCTCTTTCTCTGCTTGTTCCTTCTCAGCCTTCTCCCTAGCTTCGCGTGCTAACCGTTCGCGTTCCTCCCGTTCTATCCTCTCCCTCTCACGTAATAAGATCTCGGCGTAATAAGATCTCGGCGTAATAAGATCTCGGCTCGCAATCTTTTCTAATGGGCCCGTCGTTGTCTGGCAGTCTGTACCTCGGGTGACGCATTATCGCCCTCTGGGTCCTCGTCTGACAGGTACTCGTCATCATTTTCGGGGTCATCCTCCTCTGTCTCCTCAGGCAGGTTTTCCAGGTTGTCTAATTCGGCCTCAGATTGGTCGAGGTCGATCAACAGTTGGTCATATCGACCGGCGCGACCCGCATTCGCCGCTCGTAATTTATTAAGTTCGGCTTTTAGTAAGAATCTAAGCTCCGGCAACGTCGCCTTTGGCTCGATTTCCACTCGAAATTTTTCAAGTTCGCTAATGACCGCGTCCTTCCTGAGCGACCATAGCCATGTTTTTGTACCCGTTTTCTTACTCATCTTGGTGAGATAATAGTGAAAAACTAACTAAAACGAAAATCGCAGTACCCAAAATTCCCGCTACCACGAAAACAAAATCACCTGTCCCTGTTCGAGCGCCAAAAATTTGTAATTTCTGCCCAGTGTAATGAATGTCAACGTGAAGAAATTCATTTAAGCGCTTATTAACGGCGGGAGTAACTATCACTCTCTTACGGTTAGCTGCAATTGAAGCCAGAGCGCCGCCAAACACACGCTTTATGAACGAATATTTAGCTGAAAATGTTCAACTAGACCAACAACGTACAACACAATCAATTGCCAGCCTTCGTAGAAAACAGTCCTACAGAAGCCTTGTCGCAGAGTACAAGCACTGTGCTAAAACTGCTCCACCACCGCATCAAACAGAGACGATTAACGAACAAGCTCCACTAGTCCCCGAACCACAAGGCTCCCAACAGCGAATCTCATGGTTTCGCGCAGCAAGACAATACCTCGTTTCTGGAAGATGTAGGATGCCAGGTAAAAACCTCATAGTCCAAGCTGTAGATGCAGTTACTAACAACGAAGATCCCGAACCGTTCTTGATGGCATGAATTGAAGTAAAGTTTCCACAACAATCAGAGAGGACCAATCGACAACAAAACAGCAATGAAACACACAGTTCCAGACGCCGAAGAAGGCAAAGAGAATACACAGCTATTCAATCACTCTGATCCAAAAATATCTCCAAAGCTGCGGGAAAAATACTCGATGGAGACTGTATAACTCAAAACCCTCCGAAAATCAGTGAACAAGAAAACTTCTGGCGACCTCTACTCGAAACTCCAAGCGTTTCAATGAAGGACAACTCATCAAAGTCAGAGAAACCAGAACTAGCATTCATTATGGCCCCCATCACGACCGAAGAAGTTCACAACAGCAAACCAGATGTAAAATCTGCACCTGGTCCAGATGAGCTAGCTCCATCCAGATGGCTTAAAGAAGTTCCTGACATGGTCAAGGCAACGGTCATGAACATCCTGCTAGCTTCAAGAAAAGTCCCACAGAAATGGCGTGACTCCAGGACCATCCTCATTCCTAAGGAATCAAACACCTTAGACCCGTCGAAATTCAGACCAATATCGATATCATCAATCGTTTTAAGACACATGCACAAAATCTTAACCAGCCGTCTCTCCAAGGGTATTAAACATGATGATAGGCAGCGTGGATTCATGAAAGCAGATGGTACAGCAGAAAATGTTTCGATTCTATCAGCAGTATTATATGAAACTCGGATAAAATTTAAGGAACTCCACGCTGCACTCATCGATGTCATGAAAGCCTTCGATTCGGTATCCCATGACTCGATCAGATATGCTCTAACAGAACTAGGCCTACCCACAGAATTTGTCCAATATATAACAAGCCTTTACAAAGATGCTTGCACAAGACTGGAGTCAGGAAATGAGAAGTCAGAACCAATACACCCAGGACGAGGAGTGAGACAAGGTGACCCACTCTCCTCCTTCATCTTCAATATCATTATGGACCTTATCTTAAAGAAGATTCCCAATGAAGTTGGATTCAAACTTCTCAAGACAAATGTAAATGCGCTTGCCTTCGCGGATGATTTGGTCTTGATTGCCAGCACAGCAGCAGGTCTCCAAGAAGCCCTAGACGCCGTAGTCAAAGAAATGACCAAGCATGGTCTCACACCAATGCCCGCGAAATGTAAGGCGCTTTCCATCGTACCACTAGGGAAAGAGAAAAAGATCAAGCTAGTAACTACCCCCAAATTCAAGATTGACAGTCAGCACATACACCAAATAGGAGTAAACGAATCCTTCAAACTCTTGGGAGTTGATTTCACCTTCCGTGGCCCCCAATCCTCGAACGCCAAGATCGACCAGTACCTGGAGAAAATAACAAAAGCTCCTTTGAAACCTCAGCAAAGGATGCACATGCTTTGAACCTACCTTATCCCCAAGTTCTTCCATGCCCTAGTGCTAGGGCGCACCAAATATGGATTGCTCAGAAAAACTGACAAGACAGTCAGAGGCTATGTAAGACGATGGCTTTGTCTTCCTCACGACGTCCCTATAGCCTTTTTCCATGCCTCTATAAAGGAAGGTGGTCTGGGAATACTTAGTTTGACATTTAAGATCCCTGAATTAGCACTGATTCGCCTTGAATCGATGTCCAAGTCAACTCTGGAAGCAGCTATAGAAGCTAGTCGCAGCGAATGGGCACAAAAGAGACGCAAATGGTGCTCTATAATAACATCAAAGCACATAAACTGGGCCAGAAAGCTCCACCAACATACTGATGGCAGAGAATACGTGATGGTTGACAAAAAATCCATTTTGGCTAGGAATTTCGTCAAATCCCTTTTTATCTCTCGTCTACGGTAAATAAGGAGTACCTATGCTAAATTTTAAATGAATCGGTCCAATAGTTTCGTAGATCTAGTGATGAGTCAGTGGTATTTCGCTCATATGTATATAGATAACATAAATGAAAAATTTACTCTGTTACTCTGAGCGATGGGAGTGGGATAGAAGTCAAATTTACTCCCGAAATTAAGTTATTAAAGAAAAAGTTTCGAAACAATTTGAATTTTTAAAACGGTCGGTCTCGGAATGAATTTCACTCCCGATGGAAGTATATTAATTGGAAATTATACACTCGTATTTACTTCCAAATTACTTTGCGTTTAATCCGAAAAATTAAAAAAATTTTTTTGATTATTAAATTACAAAAATTTGGATGATTATTATTACCTGCCATAGGATTTTTCTATTGTTGCAACATGAAAATCATGTTACTACAACGTAATTTTTTCATGTTGCTACCACATGAATATATCATGTGCAGCAAATAACTAAGGTATATATTTCAAGCTTTATTTTGAAGCTTGAAGAGTTCGATTACTTACGAATTTATATATTTTTAAGCGTTTTAAGCTTGAAAGTTGAAGCTCGCTCCTTGGATAGCTTTCAGGGTCAACCATTTTTTAGATATTTTTTTTAGTCAGCAGACGTTTCAATAAATTAATTCAAAAATGTCTCAGGCAATTATTATTTAAATGATTTGAAAAACGTATATCGTTATAAAATTTCTCCAAATCATCAATCATTCAGCCTCGATAAAATGAGGCAATCAACTCGATTTTATTAAACCAATAAAAAAATTAATTTAAAATACATAGCATTTCATCGTGTATAATATTATTAGATCAATGATTGATTTTTAAATAAATAAATGTTGTACAAACTCATAATGACCAATAAAACAATGTCAATAAAGATTGTACAAACTAACAAGCATAGTGTGATATTATGGTTTTATTTTCTTATTGGATTAAGTTTGATTGTTATTGTTTTTATTCGTTTATGAAATCATCAATTCAGAAATGATCATTCTAAATAAACATTCCTAAATTAATCTTTTATTTAGACTATAAATTATACACAGTAATTGAAATATCATAACTACAGACTCAAAAGTATTGATGAATGTAATTTTATCGTTAGAAATAAATCTTTCGTTATCGCGATACCTTGTCGATGAAAACTACTGGGTGTAAGCAATTTTACATTTGTTATTCAGATTGTTTATTCGTTATTAATAAATATTTAAAAGTGAATACTTTCATTTAAATTCTATGGTTACTTCTACTTTTGGAAAAAAGTAGTTAAATTATATCACAAGATATGCCTCCGATAATTTGTTTACCAATTTTGTTGATTCTTACAACACCCCGTTACCCAGCACCGTCTGTATGTAAGTTTTATTTATGATAATTAATTTTACATTAATTAAGTCAGCCAAGATTAATCATCAATAAGCTATAAAATAATGATAATAATAATAATAATAATCAATAATGACAGTTAGTTGTAAAAAATAGTAAAAACAAGTTATTAATACTGAACATAGAAGAATAAATACTTTTTTATTAATAAAAAATTGATTAGCCTTAAAGAGTGATGTTTCAATAGCATTACGTTTCATGGACTAATTCAAGGAATTATTTACGCGTCCAAGTAACAATGGAAACTGTTATAATGTTTAAATGACGATAACATAAAATTTATCGAAATTTTAGGTAGTGTTTTTTTTACTTCGACGGTGAAATACATGATTATTTATAAATCAGGTGATAAATATATTTAACTATTTCATTCATTTATTCAATTATAAATAGTGTTAAAGAATAAAAACATTTTTTCTTTCTCTTTTATGGTATTCAATAGAAGATGATACTTTATAAAATTTCAAGAATTATCACACTTTGAGAACATGATAATGAAGTGGAGAATTTTTTTGTGTCTTTGGTTTTTGAGTTCATTGGACTCAATGGGAATTAAAAAAAATCAAGAATACCATTTTGATGATGATGACTTCGATACGAGACACTTATACGGTAATTTTTGAATGTATATCATTGCGAAATAAAATAAGCGAGCTATTATTTGAAAATCAAAGTTTTATCAAATTTCAACGTTTTTAATATTTTATAACTCATCAAGTTATTCTTACGTTTTGCTTGACATAAAATAAAATAAAATCTTAAAATCTAAGCTTAATTATTATTTTTGATACATACTTTCTTTAATAATTAATGATAAAAACAGAATATTCAGATTTCTCAGAGTACAGAACATTAATATTTGATAGATACTTGGTTTTCAGAAATGGAACTAAAAACAGTAACTTTGAAATTATTTAAAATTGAAATTCTCGTAGCGGGAAATTGAAAATTAATGCTTCAAGAAAATAATATAATTTTGCTTACAGGATTCCATGGTGGGAGAAGATCACAAGATGACGTTGTGCAACGCATATTTTTCAACGTTAAAACGGACGTTTGGTATCTGAAAAGACAAATGAAAACATTGAATCATCAATCAGATATCATAATATCAAATATATCTCGATTAATGAAAAGTCAAGATGCTGTTGATGATGTTAAAAATTCATTATACGAACTAACAACAAATATAAGCCAATTTTACAACAGTATGAAGAAAAATTATAATGGAATAAAGAATAATTACTATATTTTATCATCAAATGTAAGCGATGTATCCCAACGATTTGATATTGTCGAATCATTATGGCCTGGGATATTGCTGCAAGTAAATTCAACAATTGAACAAATAAGTGATTTGGCTGACAGCCATAATGAATTGAAGCAGTTATCGCGTCAACAAGGACATTTGATTACTTCTGGGATCGGAAAATTAGAACAAAAACTTGATGTGTCATTAGCCGCTCATAATATGGAAGTATCCAGACTTCGTAATGATATTATCAGTTATGTACTTAACGTTCAAGATCAAGTCATGGAGGTACAAAGAGCAGTCGAAAAAATTTTTCAATGTAGTTGTGTAGCTCCTGGTAAATTTATGAATTCAAGAACTTTCAGTCCATCTAGATCAAATGATCTCGTGTCATCTTATCCAAATGAATTGTCGCAATTAAAACAAATTTCTTCATATTTCCCATTAGAAACTTCAAAATTAATTTCAAATATCTCTAAAGTTCAAAATCAAATTGATCGTCCTCTCGGAGTATTAGGCGGTGTCGGTAGTTTATTATTACTCTCAAATTTGCCCTTTGCAATAGTTAGCAATATTTCAAGTAGTATAAATATTTCTGGATCCATGCCTTCACAAGAAGGTATGCCATCTTATAATACATTTTCTGACCATAAGTCATTATTATCATCATCATCATTAACAACTTAAATTATGTGAAACAAGCTATTTTCACTTTATCTTCATTAACAATAAAATTTTAGGTTCAACGAGATCACCACCTGGAACCAGTACAACTCCATTCAATGGAGAATACACTGAAGTAACCGTAACATCACCTTATAAACCAACTCTAAGACCCTCGACTCAACCATCAACTTATGCACCACCACCACCACCACCACCACCACCACCACCACCACCTAATGGGCAGCCACCTAACGGACGGCCACCTAATGGACGACCACCTAACGGACCACCATCTAACGGATGGCCACCTAACGAACAGCCGCCTAATGGACAACCTCCTAATGGGCAGTCACCTAACGGACGGCCACCTAACGGACAGCCGCCTAATGGACAACCTCCTAATGATCGGCCACCTAACGGACAGCCGCCTAATGGACAACCTCCTAATGGTCGGCCACCAAACGGACAGCCGCCTAATGGACAACCTCCTAATGGACAGCCGCCAGCTTATGAAACAACAACAACATACAGACCACTATATTCACCGTCGACTTCAACAACATCAAGGCTATATGAAGAGACCACATCATATTACCCAACAAGTGATAGATCAACAACAACAACTCATAAGCCGATGCTTATGCAGCCTCCGATACAACTTGGCTTTGATGGCCCGTTTAAAGATATGTGTGTTTGTATTTGTTCGTGTCCTTGTAGCTGTCCTACATTTTCGGCTATGCTGTTCCCTAAGCAGTATACTAGAGAGCTGAGCGCATGGATAAATTATTATTATAAGTCATATGGGGTAACAAGATTGGCTTCAAGTTGCAGTTGTCTTTGTGCATGTCCTTGTGATGGAAGTGATATATCGACATCAGGTTCATCAATGACGGAGCCAATAGACACTACAACACCTTTTAATATACCAGAAACTACTCAAAATATTACAACATTATTCACAACAGAACATTTCGATATTGATATTGATATCGGAAACGGAGTTGGAGGATGGCCTGATAATAGTCAACCTCCTCTTTCTACTACTCCTCCTCCTCCAGATGAAACAGACCAATTTGTACAATGTGTATTAGGCTTATGTTCCAAAGGTCAAAAAATCGAACAAGAAATAAAAACATTCAAAAAGGTGATGTTAGAAACAATGGAAGGTAATAAAATCGCTTTAATAACTCATCTTAATGCAAGAACTGATGATTTAAGACACTTTCTTACTGACATACATAGTTCAACTTATAATCTTAATTATGATAATAAAAATACAACGATCCTGATGCATATGGAAATGAGAAAAAAATTCGATGAAATGCATTATTTGATAAAAGTCGTTTCTGACATACTAGTCAAACTTAATCATGAAATTGATATTATACGTAAGTTCTTTAAATTCTAAATTTAATTTTACGATAATATTAGCCATAGCACGTAATGAAGTGATTAATATGCTTTTAGCTAATAAAATTGATTATTTTAATTTTTATAGAGTCGAAAATATCGTCAAATAAACCGAATCTTGGCAACAATAAACCTTCAAACGGAGACAATTATCAAGCAAATTACGATCCAAATGATTTCAATAATCCAAACAATTGGCCACACAGACGTTTGTTGCCGGATATTAATATGGTCAACAGTAATAAAACCAAAGCGAAATCATTAGATGAATTGCGAAAAAACATTAGTAATATAATTCAACAAGATAATCCGAGTAAAAATAATTCAACTGCCGGATTAAAGTCAGATAAAAAGATGATGATTTATAGGTGAAAGTTGAATAAATAATTTTTAGTCCTACAAATGTAATACTATTTCATGTATCTTAATTTTAAAACAACTCAACTGATTTTCGATCATTTTCAGAGAGCTATCAATCTCTTGTCATTTTTTCTTTTTTATTATATTCGTGTATTTTTGTGCATTAATTTTACAACATTTAATTAATACTTTATCAAGCATTTTATCGGTAGATACAAATTTTGGCTTTAATTATGGTTGTTAAGCAAAACAAGTTAGCAACTTAATAATATAATGTGATTATATGTAATAAGTATTCATGAAATTTCTCGATTAATATTTAATCTTGGCTGATGTTTTTGGTCACTAATAAATCTTTTATAAGATATAAAATTTTTCTATTAATTTTGTAGATTATTCAAACGGAGAGCTCAATTCACCAGACGTTAACGATTATGTAGATAACGATAATTTAATAGAGATGAATTCTGACCCTATTGAGTCAAGTAATTTGATGAAATTTGATAGTCCTCTTAGAAATCACGTAAATTGGCATTCACGAAAGAGTAATTCGGGTAATGTATTTTTTGACTAAGGTTTCTTAAAATAAATTAAAATGGGCTCGAGAAAATATTAACTTCTATAAAATAAACACGCTCCGTTGAATCCCTTCTATAACCAAAGTTTTCACTGTTAATTTCAAATTATCTCAATTATATCTAATAAATTTCGATAAGAATTATTTAATATAAAAAAACTTTTGCAATAATGTATGCAGAAAGTAATCTAAACAAAAATTAATTTTTAAACGTCGCTGTGATATCTTGTTGATGGGCCCGCAAAAAATATGCTTATAATATACCTATTCCATTAAACTCTATTATTATGCAATTAAATTAATTATCTTTATACCTCGGTCGAAAGTACGCAAATTTTGCACCTTTTTTAAAGCAGAAAGTTCAACATTCGTGCATTGGTAGAGCTACACATACGTCTTTTGTTACAGCGGGAGCAATAGTATTTTCTACCGCATTGAAACATGTGTGAAGTTGCTTTCAGTACCCCAAATATGTTCGTTATTTGTTACTAACCGTATTTTGTTTACGCTGATTGTATATTTCATAAAGCATTGAGAATTTAAATCGTGAAGGATTTAATTTATTTAATTAACAAAATTATGTCGACTGACAAAAAATAGTGTAATATACTATTATTTAATAATGATTTGATCGCTGCATAATCTTATTATTATAATATTCACTAAAATATAATATATTATTTTCAGATGAATCAATTAAAACAACCAATTATCGTTCTTTAAATTCTTATCATAAAAATCGTAATTCACCCCGAAAAATTTCAATACATCCGTCAATTCCAAATATAAATGCATATTTGCAAAAATACAAAATTAATTCATTAACTCATCATCGCCCAGCTTCCAAGGATCGACAATCAATAAAGATACGTCCTCATAAATTCTCATCACTTCGACCACAAATGAAAGATGGTGTAAATAAGGGAAAAACTTATACTTATTCATACAGCGATGGACACGGTAAGAATTTGAACATTAATGTTCACCGTCGAAAAAATCTTACTAAAAGCACAGCTTCCAAAGACAATGACGACAGTAAATTTCAAAACGGTTCGAGCGAATAAGATATTCGTAATAATAATGATCATACCGACATTTCAGAATCGTTTGAAGGTTAAAAAAATTCAAACATAATTTTAAAATATTTACTTTCTAACTTTACATTCGCATTATCAAAACATTAGTATCAAAAATGGATGTTAATAAATGATATCACGTTATTATGATTTATTATTTTTTTTTATTCTTCTTCAACAGTCCAAAATTTTTTTACAGGTAATTTATGCTTAATTAATTTATCACTGCGTTGTCGTGCGTGAATCATTGGTGTTTTTGAAAATTGATTATTACTAACAGATCTTGAAATTCTCAGCGGAAAATTTTTATTATCAAAGTCTAACTGTGAAGCATTCCGTAGATAAGTCGCTTGATTATTAATTGAATCATAATGTCTTGCATTATCCGATAGAAAATCACTCACCCGATCGTTTGAATAATCTTCTGTTTTTAATTGTTGACTATTTGATGTCTTCAACTTGATTATATCATTATTTTCGGAATTATCATCTATTTGAGTCCCTCTACTTTTTTTGTTATTAATTTCATTAATATTAATATTATTATTTTTTTCTATATCTAACGGATTTATACGCTTCAAAATGGTCTCTGGATTTTGTAGAATTTTTTCAATTTCTTTATAATCATTTACCTGTATATTTATCGGATAAACTTTTTTTTGAGATTTATCATTCAATGATGGATTATTAGTGTTAACATTATTCTCTCTATCATAAATATAATTTTTATTTTTGATAGTTCTCATCATTGTTTCAGATAAATTAATCGCTGATCCATTAAAACATAATAAGTATTCCTTACCGTTTTCATCGATTTTTCTTAAACAATCAGGAATGGAATTACTTTTTTGCAAGGTACTAAATTCTACATCCTCAGGGTTCAAAATCATATAATTGTTGACTTTGTTATTCGACAATACTTTGTTACTTTGTAACTTTCGTTTGCGGTAATTAAACGCAAAAGAATTTCTTTTATTTACTGAATTATTTTCCACATCAATAACATCTAATGAGCTTTGGTTATTTTTGTTAATATTATTATTGACCAACCTACTTTGACTGAAGTTATTTATATGCCTCCATTTATTTTCTCGCATCTTTCGTTTATTCTGCAAAACGTTACCTCGCCTTTTTGACGATAAACGTTTCAATAAATTACTCCGATAAAATGGTTGCTTTGTACCTTGTCTATTATAACGACTATCAGTTCTTCGATCAAATTTTGAAATTAAATATCTGTCGATGTTTAATTTTTGACGATGGTCTTTTAATGTTTTTTTTTGTTTTAGCAACGTTGTTGTATCATTTGGCGCATAGCGAAAACGGTTGTTTTCTAGTTTATTAAAGCGACTTCGTTGTATAAGTCGTCCAAGTTGACGTCTAAAGTCCAATGTCAGTTGGTCGATATTTAAATTATCGTCTGGATCTTCTGGTATTATGATTGATATTACGTCACGGCTATTCGCAGACAAACGTTCAGACATTACTGAATTTATATCTATAATTTCAACAGTTCCAATTTATTCATCAAATTATTTCAATTTTAAATTATTCAAATAAAATATGTTATTATTATATCAAAAAAGAAAATACTGACCTAATATTATACTGTAGAACAATAAATTACGAAAAATTAACGTTATAAATTTCATATTGATTGAAAAATCATCAGTGTCCGTGACTTTTCTGTTTAAACAAATTTGATTACTGAATACATTTCTTGAACTCGATATTTAAATCGCCTGTGCAGAATGTGAAATAACAAAATCAACAACACTTTAATTAGGTTTTCTAATCAGCGGTTATTTAAGAAACTTTTTTATTTCTTTATGTTTATTAAGCTAACTTTATCTCGAGTATACAGTGCCACTGATTTTCAGTGATTATTTTCTTTACTTATGAGCATGGTCGTAAATGGGAATTACAGTCATTTCTAACTGGAACTATGAAAATATATATTCTTGTAATAACAATTATATTTTTTACGTCAAAAAAAAAAAATTAACTTCATTTCCATAACTCTCGAGACTATGAAAACAATTGCATAAAAGAGTAATTGTTGGCAGTAGTCGCATAAAAAATATTAAGGACTCTAATCCTATCGGAATAACAAAGATCATATTTACTTCTGTTAGAAGAGGTTGAGAACAATTAAATGCTTTACATTTAAAACCCGCAGGTGAGTGAGTAAAAATAATAAATTATAATATGTTCATTGCAAATTATCATGATAATTTATTTCTTTCTTACTGCTGAATATACTTTTTTTCAATTACTAATTGATAAAAATAGTGGAATAATTTAACATGAATAAATTATTAATTTCAAGTTGCAAAATTAAATAGTTAATTAAATACTTATAAATATCATAAAATCTAATTTTTGTTCGTTACTTCCAGTCAATCAAGTATTTGACTATTATTGCATTACTAAAACAAAAGACAACTTATTACCAGGTCATACTTTTATGGATTGTTTAAGTTTATTTAATGTGAAAAATTAATTTAAATGATCAAACTATGAACTAATCACTCAACTTATCATATCCACTGTTACAAAAATTTCAGATGTGATTAAAGGGTTCGAGAATCCATATAAACAATTTTTCAAGTCCGAAATTGTAAATACTGCATTTTTCGAATCTTTTGACGAAGATGTCTCACAATCGCTTATCTCCATAATTATACGGTTGCGAAAGGTAATTGTCAATAATTGAAAAAAAACTCTAAATAATGCAAAAAAGATGCATTGTTTTCTAAAATTTTTTTTAGAGAGAACTGAATAAGATAAAATATATTTTACAATTATAATTGTAGAAAGACCAAAATTTTT
>CAJNRD030001121.1:8334899-8342673 GCA_905319865.3 Cotesia congregata
AAAATTTTTTAGAAGACCTGAGTTGTTTTTATGCAAGAAAAACTTTTTCTGGGGTGAGAAAATTTTTTTGTCTCAGTAAAACCTTACTTTAGCCATGAGAATTTTTGTTTTGTTAAATATTTTCTGTAGTCAAACAAATTAGTTCTCTAATGAAAAATTTTTTCTTTCTTTGTAAGAAATTTAGCATGCTCTTCAACCTGATACACATTTTGGTGTCTGTAATCACCAGCACAATTAAAAAAATTTATATGTTTGACTCACAATATTTAATATCATTGCATGATGATAAGACCGAGAATACACTAGCGAGCTATCTAATAATTTTTCTCGCATATTCTATACACTCACATTAAGATGATCCTCCACAATCCTTTCTCAATCCTTTCCTACCAAAATATCCTGTTACGTGAATGTTGGAATGCTTCACAGCAATAATTATCCGTAACTCCTATTCTTTCCCGCTTCACAGCATTATTTATATTTGTTAAAAATGCTAACCGTAAGATGGACGGTGTAGCTTAATGTATATAGAATAAGTGAAAGGAAATTTAGTATAGACCGGATAGCTCAAATGGTAGAGTAGCCGACAAGTCTTCGGAAGGTTCTGGGTTCGAATCCCAGTCCAAGCTATCTAATAATTTTTTCTCGCATATTCTATACACAAGTAAATTTCCTTTCACTTATTCTATATACATTAAGCCACACCATCCATCTTACGGCTAGCATTTTTAACAAATATAAATAATGCTGGGAAGCGGGAAAGAATAGGAGTTACGGATAATTAATACGTGAAGCGTTCCAACATTCACGTAACAGGATAATTGATAGGAAAGGATTGAGAAAGGATTATGACGAGGAACTTCTTAATGTGAGTGTATAGAACATGTGAGAAAAAATTATTAGATAGCTCGGACTAGGATTCGAACCCAGAACCTTCCGAAGACATGACGGCTACTCTACCATTTGAGCTATCAGGTCTATACTAAATTTCCTTTCACTCATTTATCATACATTGAGCCACACCGTCCATCTTACAGCTGGCATTTTTAACAAATATAAATAATGCTGAGAAGCGGGAAAGAATAGGAGTTACGGATAATTAATACGTGAAGCGTTCCAACATTCACGGGTCAGAGAAAAGCCAAAAAAAAGACTAATTATAATATAATTATAATTATATTAACTCCTCTTGCTCTTAAATTCTGTTTCATTTCTATGAGATCTTCATTGTTGAGATCCTCTGCTTTCACTTTACACTTAACAAGACTATAATAATAAAAATAGTTGCCGAAATGAGGCGAAAAAAATTTTTTCGATCGTAAAACACTCTCTGATGCTTCGCATCATGAGTCGTGCAACATATAAAAAATATATCATCGTACCAATATTTTTCACATGAATTTAAATATATATTTAATATATTTTAACATGAATTTTTTTGCGAATTTTTTTCATGTATGTTTTTAACCTTTCAAATATATTCAAAAAATAAGAACTCAAAGATAAATTTTTCAAGATTTGAATTATTTTTATACGGCTTTTATATGTTTTTATAGAATCTTTAACGCGAATTTTTCCGTCGACTAGATGTCCTATCTGTACATATCATATATATTGACAATAAGCTTAATATAAGAATATGATTTTTAAAATTATTCTAAAAATTAAAGTAGATTGTGAAAAAGAACGAAACTCAATTAAATCTAACAAAAATACATATGAAGTATTTTATTGATCAGTTTTTCGTGAAAATAATTCTTATATATCTTAAGAATTATTTATATGTTAATATAGGTATTAACCCATGTTTTATATAGATATTTTCCTTATGTTTTTGTGGGAAGTATTCTAATTTCAACAAAGAAAAATCCCCATTTTTATATAAACAATTTCTATAAAATATTATGTAATACGAGAGCAAGTTGTTGAACTGAAAACATTTTGATAAGCAAAAAAAACATAAAAAATAAATTCAACAGATCGATGATAATTTATCAAGTTGTAAAATATTTACCTTATAATAATCACAAATTATAATTCTGATTTTTTTTATATTATGAATTCTTATGAAAAAATTTGATTTTTTTGCAATCGTTACAGATTACAATATTGATCCAAGTTTAAATTTAGAAACAAGAGTCTGGCTGATTACTACAAATTTAGTATAGACTGGATAGCTCAAATGGTAGAGTAGCCGACAAGTCTTCGGAAGGTTCTGGGTTCGAATCCCAGTCCGAGCTATCTAATAATTTTTCTCGCATATTCTATACACTCACATTAAGATGATCCTCTCCACAATCCTTTCTCAATCCTTTCCTACCAAAATATCCTGTTACGTGAATGTTGAAACGCTTCATGTAATAATTATCCGTAACTCCTATTCTTTCCCGCTTCACAGCATTATTTATATTTGTTAATTTACTTAATTAAATTACGATCTTACTTAATTTAAAAGTAAGCTTGCTTAATGTCTTGATATGAATTTTAATAACTGTGCATAATTTTTCACAACAAATACCACTTACATTTATATTTTTTGAATTTAATTAATTATTGAATGTTAAATGACCAGACAAGATAAAAACTTGATAAATTATTAAAATAAAAAGAAGAACTTGTTTTTCTGCAGGAAAATTGTTACTTTTAATCATTATTTGATTTTTTTTGCTAAGATGCGGTGTTTAAAAAATATTCCAAAGATTTTTAAATCGATAGTTTTTTTATCCAAAGATACATCGAAAATATTGATCTAGATAATAAAAACAAAAATTGTAAAATTAATAATAAAAATTTTATAATCACAAAGTTTTGTTTTAACTTTCTATTTTAATTTTCTCCCAGTCTATTTACATCTTTTACTGAATTCACCTCTTTAATAACATTTTGAAAAAATTGTTTACATTTAATTTTGTATAAATTTATTTACGAAGTTGAGAGTCTACCTCAAGACATTCCCTGTGTAAATTCTTATAATATTACGAATACAGTGGTCTTTAATTAAAACTTTTTCGTTTTCTACCTTCAAGTCCCCACTATCCCTCACGAAAAAGTGAAGGGCTCAACTACTGTATACTCTATAACTTTGATTTCAAACTCAGTCAAAATTGTAAACTCTTCACTGGATTATATTATATAAAAACGAATTCCTGATTTTTTTATTTAGAAGATTTCCTGTTATACATTACCTTTCAATGCTGTGGTTTATTTTTTTTTTTTGAATTTTTTGAAAATATATTTTTGTATAATATTATATATTACATATATATAAAGAAAATTTTCATTTGTTTATGGAAGAAAAGTAAAGTCCGAGGACATACGTAAGTAAAGAATTGTTTGGAAGTGGGGAATAATTGCTATCAGAAGCTTAAAGTTGAACAGTTATTCATAATCATCTCCAGTCGGCTGAAAATACGCTTAATAAACGCAACAGCGTAAAATTACATCATTGTATATCAGGTACAGAAAAATGGTTTGAGATAAATTTTAATGACAGTTAGTGCGTTATATACCGACACCCTTGGCCACTAATACAAATATTTATTCATTCGCATGATATAAGATGATATATACATGTTACATATTTATTTATCGAAATTAAAAACTGTGTCGAGTTTGAAGACTAAATATTGTACAGTGCATGTATATATATAATGGGGGAAAACCCGGTCTTCATTACGATTCATTGCGACTGGTTCGACGCTCGAGTCGAGCCTCCAAAAGCATAACAACAACAACAACACACAACAGTTTGTTATGCATTCACTATACGTATGTTTTACGTAATTTGTACTTAAAGTAAAAGTTTACGTGTAATTCAGGCCGTCAAAGAAGCTGTATAGATAAGTGTATGACTGTTTTAAACAGTGTATTCAATATCAGCTGTATCTGACCTGTAGAAGAAGTAAATAGGAATTTCTGTTCTCAATTAATTGTAAATATTTCAGTTTTTTACATTTTTTCATTTAAATATGATTATTCAAATTTTTATTATTCTTCATAGTTGAATTATGTGATAGTATCTTGCTAAATAATACGTAAGTTTAAAAATAAATTTTTTCTATTAATGAAATTATTTTATGATTATACTTTTTGTTCATTAGCTACAGTGAACAAAAAATAATTTGTTTTATTTTTAATTAATTATTAAATACATTATCATAAACTATTAAAGTAATTGTGAGTCAGAATACTTTTAATCAGAGTGATAATAATGTCTAGAGTCATGAAAATCGTTTACCAATCACAATTGTCGACACAACGCATATAAAATTCCTGATAATATGCTTGTAAATAAATAACTTTAAATACGATAGTAATATCATTTTGTAAGTCACAAGTATATGGACTTTGAAGTGAAATAATCGGGTAAGTTAGTTATAAAAATATAATTGATAACTATTTTATTGAAATTTGTTGTTCAACATTATTATTACTTTTGAGGCTTTAAGATTATTGATAACTTTGTTAACTATTAAATATTTTTTTTTTTTGGTACTTAAATGATTAATAATAATTTTTCCAACGGAAGTTATTGAATTAGAAAGGAAATTTATTATTACAGTATTTTTTATAACCGAAGAATTTTAAATAAACGTAACTTATTTTTATACTTAGTCAGTAAAGTAAACAAATACATCGATATCATAAAAGACACAAACTCATGACTGGACTTTGAACCAGACGGCTCGAAACAATTACGCGCGCAATATCATTACATTACTTTTGATCGAGAGAAGGGGCATGATGTTTTACTCGCAATGATAAACGATTGTTTATTTTTAATTTTTTCATATCAATAAGTTTCATTGAATGATAACTGATACCGTTTTACTTTAAAGTGATCTGTAATAATTAACATTATCACTGTTAATTACTTCAGATAAGTTACAAGTGTAAGACACAACAAACTTTATAAACATCAAGGTCAATTGTATTTTAAAATTTTTCAAATTCTCAATAGAGAAAACATACAAAATTAATAAATTTTCAAAAAAATTAACAAGTTACAATTGAGTTCAGTTGGAATTTCTAAAATAGCGGTTTCATCAGATGTTAAAATTTTAGCCGGAAAATTTTTTTGGGTCGAATAAGTTTTTGTTTTGTCCAATAGAGTGTTGGTGTTCGTGAGTGTTTCCACGAATCAAGAATATTTATACTTTAGTAACAAATATTGTTTTTTCGTGCGCTTGTATGCATATATATTTGTGTGTGTGTGTGTCTGTGTATTTTTCTAATAATTATTAAACGACTTAACCGTTTGAAACACGTTTTACGGCGTTTAAAAAAGTTGCATTGCCTTTACATTTCATGTGAATTCGAAACATTTCGGCTCTATAGATTTTGAGAAATCTAAAAAATAACATTTTCAAGAAAAAGTTTTTTTGTAATATCTTTTAAACTACTCTATCGATCAATTTCAAAATCTAATCAACTCTTAACTTCAAGAAACCCATTTGTTTAAAAGATATTTATTTATTTTTATTTATTTATCATAAAGTTATGACAAGGCCTCATAAGCCGAATGGCAAATATACAAAATACATAAACATTATATATTCACATTAATAATAGTATTGTTTAAGAAATGAATTCACATTTATAGAATTTAGAATTTAAGTAACATATTTTTCCTAATCAGAACAGTTTCTAAGAGAAACACAGAAATAAGAGTAATCTCGAGATAAAAAAAAAAAAAAAAAAAAAAATCGTAGAACCAAGTCAGAATCAATTTACTGTTTTCCTTCAATCTCACGTGACATAAAATAATCAAATACTTTATTTTTAAAAATGCTTAAACTCTGGGAATTTATAATATCATGTGGTAATTCTGTCCAGAGTCGAATGGCTGATACCACAAAAGAGTGTTCATAGGTAGTAGTGGTATAGTTTGGTAGTTTAAAGTTCACATTATTGTTTACTTGCCAGCCTATCTGATCTTCTAATATCAGGATCTTCATCTCTAAACAGAGCACGCAGGAACTTTGGTTCTCCAGTAGCAAGTAATTTATAGAAAAAACAAGCTAAAAAGTATGATTGTCTTGATTTGATGTTAAGCCAATTTAGCGAATGACGATGAGGAGTAATATGCACATCACATTTAAGGTTTAGGATGAATCTTATGGCAATATTAATCAGTCTCTGAAGTTTATTATCAAGCCTTTTTGATGAATCAAGTAGAACAAAAGAACAGTAGTCAATTATTAGCAATATTGTGGAAGTGACTAGCAACTTGCGAGTGCTTGTTGAGAGGATGTTTCTCTTATGTTTTAAGCTTTTTAGAACACCAAATACCTTGCGTGAAAGTTGTGCAACATGATCATCCCATGTAAGATTGGTTGATAAGTGAATTCCTAGATGTTTCGTTGAGTTGAAATGTGGTATGATATTTCCATCAACTATTATTGGTAGATCACACTTTTCAAGAATCTTCAACTTACTTTTACTGCCAAGAATCATGACTTTAGTTTTCATAAAGTTAATTTCAATATTGTTTTCACGGGCCCAATCCGCTACAGCTTGGGCATCGGAAGTAAGACGAGAGGCAGCTTCTTCCAGTTTGTATAATTTGAAATGAAGATATGCACACTTATCATCAGCAAAGAGGCCATGTTTGCACGTACTTAGACACTTCGCTACTCCATTTATCGCAATCAAGAATAGGATTGGACCTAATATAGATCCTTGAGGAACACCTGATGTCGTGTTGAGTGGTTTAGAGGCAGTATTTGAGTCATTTAAAACTGATTGTGATCTACCAGTTAGATATGATCGAAACCATTTAATAACCTCAATCGAGAAACCCATCTCATACATTGTAATAAATAGGATTTTTGGATTTAAATAGTCGAAAGCCTTGATGAAATCAAATAATATAAGATAGGTTAAATCATCATTATCAATTGCTAGACGAATATCATCAGTCAGTTTCAGTAACGCAGATTGTGTGCTATAGTAATTTCTGAAGCCAGATTGGTGATCATCAAGCAGGTTGTTTGATTCGAGATAATCTACTATTTGATTTGCAACAATGCGTTCAAAAACTTTGCCGAGATGCGATAGATTTATTGTCGTAAAGTTTGAAAATAAAAGTATTTTTCAAATAACTTCGAAATTTTTTCTTAGATCGTTTTTAATGTAATAATTTAACTATTAGTAAGGTAAAAGACTCCATTAGTGGCACCTCTAAGCCCCTATCAGTGGTACTTTTTCTTTCAATGAGAAAATGTTCTAATTGGAATAAAAATTAAAAATTTTTTTAATCTAAAGGTCTTAAAGATTAGAAATAATATATTCATAATAGAAATTAATGATTTCATTAATTGAATTAGTACCATAATCAAAGAAAGTGTCAGTAATGGGATCCACACCCCTAATGGGGTCTTTTACCCTAATTATTTAAGATGAAAGGAACTTTACTTAAAAAGAATTGTTCCGACAGCCGCCAAACTCGTCAAAATCGGTAGATTCGTTTGGGAGGTATTTAATATTGAAAATGTAAGAAAAACAGTGATTTTTTTATATAATTTTATAATTCTTTATCAAATCGAATTTTTTAACTTCCCGCTAAGAAAAATTGAAAATTTTTCAAAATTCGGGAAGTTATTGGTTTTACCCCGTTTTGCGGAAATCGAGTTTTCATCAGATCTCGATGTTTTGAGGTCCTGGGAAGCTGTCCAGACTATTCCCGCGATGGTGTCCGTGCGGCTGTGTCCGTGCGGCTGTGTGTGTGTGTGTGTGTGTGTTTTGTTTTTTTTTTTTTTTTTTTTTGGGGGGG